>PVJL010002865.1:44738-177795 GCA_004026885.1 Lyroderma lyra | reverse complement strand
CCCCAGACCTGCTGGGTTCCTGTCCCAGAGAGAAGGGCAGCCAGCCGGGAGCTTGGAGCGATGACCCAGCTTTCCCCCAGCAGACGCCTGTTTTTCTAACAGATCTTTAATCTTATTTTTTATAATGAGATATAACTCACATCTCATAAAAATCACCTTTTTAACGTGTATGTCTAACTCAGTGGGTTTAGTACATTCCTAAACGTGTACAACCACTCGCCACTACCCCATTCCAGAGCGTTTTCGTCACCCCGGAAAGAAACCCCGTGCCTGTTAGCAGTCACTCCGTTTCCCTCGGACGCGTCCCCAGCTGGGGCACACGAAGCTCTCTGTCACTGCGGACGTGCTTATGTCCCGGGCGTGTCACGTAAACAGGCGTGTACAACGTGCGGCCTTCGGCGGCCGGCGCCTTTCAGCAGCGTCTTTGACGCGTGTCCGTGTTGTGTCAGAAGTCGGTGCCTCGTCCCTTACGGCTGAGTAAGAGCCTGTGTGTGGACACTGTGGGCACCTTTCCTCAGCGACTGGGCCTTGGGTTATGCCACTTGGGGTTGCTATGGATGACGCTGCTGTGAGGATCCGTGCACAAGTCTTCACGCGGGTGCGTGCTTTCGTTTCTCTTGGGCGTGGGACTGCTGGGTCACGTGGCGATTCTGAGGACGGCCAGGCTGGTTTCCAAAGTGACTGCACTATTTTTTTATTGTTTTTCTTTTCTTTTTTTCTTTTTTTTGGTGGTAAAAAATAACATAACACTTACCATTGGGCCATTTTTCAATGTCCAGGTCACTGACATTAAGTACATTCAGAAGCCTTGGACACGCAGAGGGCTGTCTTATGGGAGAGAAGGACAGTCCCTGGTTGGCTCCTTGTGGGCGACATTTGTCTCTGGACAGCTTTCTTCATCTTGTCCCTCTGCCTCTCACTGTCTGAACAAAACGATTCCTCCTGTCACCTTGTCATCCATCTACACTGCAAATAATCTTCCCACGTCCTGCCACTCGTGTAGAGCACGGGGAGTATATTTGTGAGAGGGGGCAGGATGGTCAATGACAGCAGCAGTTCAGGGAGTTTCGTGGCTGAAATGTTAAGGGCCATCTGTTCCCTGGGCCATAGGTGACTGTGGCCTCCATTCCTGTGCAGCAGCCAGCATAGGTGACCAGAATGTCACAAAGGGTAGGAACCAAAAGCCCTGGGGAGCTCAGGCGACCGGCCCAGGCCCCAGGGCCTCACGTCCTCGCGCGCCTCCTGGGGTTTGGACTTTGGATGGGCATAAAGGAGAACTGGGATGTCTTCCAGAAAGGAGTGTGGGGGCAGGAGTGAGGTGGGGGGGAGGGAGGGCTCAAAGAGCAAGCTCTTAGGTGTCTCCAGACCCAAGAAACCCAGGTGGTATGCAGCGTCCACACCTCTGTTTCTGTAGCTTGCCCACTTCTGTCAGTGTCTTTTCTAGAAGGGGATGAGGGCATGAGGTCAGGAAAAGAGGGGGCTCATTCCCCAGCAGGAAGCCCAGGCTGCTGACCCAGCCCTGGGGAGGGCACCGACTGGATAGTCCATGACAAGAGGGGAGTTTGGAGCACAGAGATTTGGGTCCAACTCAGGTTGTGACGAGAGGGAAACGGCAAAGTGGGAGCTCGGGCCCTGTGGAGGTCCCTCAGCAACCACCTGGACCCTGGGCTCAAGCAAGTGAGCTGGAAAGGAACCCAGTTCTGGCAAAGGGACCCGAGTACCATGGGAGCCACAGCCTCAATTCAAGAATCCCAGCATGATGTGGTGACGAGTGCTCAGGTGAGAAAGGGTTAAGGCGGAGCGCTTTGCTGTTGCTGATTCTTCTTTTTATTTTGCTTCTCGGATCAGTGATTTAGCCTCCCTTTACCTTCTCAGCCCCAATAAATGCCATGTTTTGACTTCCTCGTGTTTTCTTGTTTAAAGAAATTTGGACCACGATGCGTGTAAATGCTCTCATCTTGCCCCCAAATCAAACGTCGTGGGGGCGCCAAGAATGCTTCTCTTGGTGGTTTCACCTCTGCTTCTCCAGGTGCAGGGATGGAACGAGGGGACCTATGGCTGTGTCTGCTGCCATGGCTCCCTTGCTGACCGATGTGTGTGTGATGGGGCTCCCCACTGGGGCCAGAGGACATAGCTTGAGCCACCCCAAGGGAGTATGCACATGGAGAACTCCCAGGAAAAGACCCCGAGGCAGCCCCCCTGGAAGGCTCTCCTGGGAACATCCCCTCCCACCCATGAGAAACAGGCAATCAGACCATGAGGGATGCAGCCCAGAGAGATCCAGAGGGGGGACCTGGGAGTGAGAGAGAACCTGGGAAATGCAGGCCTTCCTGAGACCCTTGGACCTCCAGATCCCGCTGGAGGGGCGTCGGACACCACACACACAGTATTAGTGTGAGCTCCCTGGCCTGGCCTCTTAGTGGCACCTGCTTCCTGTCCTCACTCCAATACTTGGCCTGTGGCCAGTGGCTGACCGTGTAGCCTCCACTCGGGCTCGGGAGGGTGTGAAGGAAAATAGACTATAGCATTCTCAGTGGAGCTTGGGTTTCAGACAGCTTCCCCCTGCATGCTTCTCATACTCCTTGACCAGAATATGATGGGGGGTCCTCCTTTCTTGAGGACCCTCAAGGAACGTAATGTCTCAGTCTCTCCCACTTCTCCCATTGAAATGGAGCCAGTACAGGGAAGACGGTGCTGGGCTAGCTGCTATCCCTCTGTTGCCTCATTTATTCCTCGCAACAACCTTGAGAAGTAGTGTTTACTATTCCCCTTTTACAGGCGAGGAAACCAGGATTCAGAGGGAGTAAGTAACGTGCCCCCAAGTCACCTGGCTAGTAAGTGGTGTGGCTGGGATTGAACCCAGGTCTCTAGAATTATATCTGATTGCCTGCCCCCATACCAGTGCTCTTAGTCACTGACCAGCAGGCCTCGTTAAAGGATTAAACAGGGTAATGATTGAGTAGCACTTGGCACCTGATCTATGGTAAGTGACCCCCTAAGAGAAAAATCAACATTCAATGGACCAAAGCAAAAATATGCATAACTGCCTTAAAGCAAAAGCTTTTGTACCTGAAATCACAGGGGAGCTTGTGAAAACTCCACATACCCAGGCTGTACCTCATACCAATGAAATCAGAATCTCTGTGGGGTGAGGCTCAGGTATTTATTAGCATAAATTATGCTAATTTATTAGCATAAATTTCCCCCAGTTGATTCAAACATGCAGCTAAGGTTAGGGAAACCCCGGCACAGCAATTGGGTTCTAAGCTGCCGAGGGGGACCTGACCAGAAAGAATGTGTCTGTTTGACTGGCAAAAGAAGCTGTGACACAATGGAATATTACTCAGCCATAAGAAAAGATGAAACAGGGCCATTTCTGACAACATGGATGGACCTTGAGACCATCATGCAAAGTGAAATAAGCCAGACAGAAAAAAAAACCAAGAACCATATGATTTCACTCACTTGTGCAACACAAAGCTGAAAGCAACAAAGAAACAAAAACTCATGGACACGATCGATAGTTTAGTGGTTCGTGGTTATGTGAGGGTATGGGGGAGGGGGGTGGGAGAGAAGGGACAGGGTCTCAAATACACAGAGATGGAAAGAGAACTGACACATTAACACAACATATAGGTGATGATTGTAGAATCGTACACCTGGAACCTATGTTATTTTTACTAACCAATGTCACCCCAATAAATTTAACAAAAAAATTAAAAAAGAAGACTGTGTCTGTTAGAAGACACAGAATGGAGCATTACAGACCCTATCCTGGCAGTGACAATCCAACTGTGTCTGGGGCAGAGGACCCGTCCAAGGTCAATACATGTCCAGCCCTGGAGGCACGTTAGCCAAGCGGGTGGAGGCACCAGGCCATCAAACCTACTTCCCTAACGGATAATCCCCCTTGGTGAGCTGATGAATCTGGTTTCTGATTTAGGCCCCTCCTCTGGACTGTGGTGAATTTATCAAGAAACCATCGTGAGGTGCCCTAGAGACAGCCAGACTCTCCTGACAACCCACAGCAGCCGCCGTGGACTTTGTGTCTAATTCCTGAAGGGAATTCCCACCTTCCTTCCTTCCCCCTCCTATAGTTTTCCCTGGCCAACTGCCCCTTATAAATCCTCAGATTGTCCCACCCTCCAACGGGCATTAGTTTGTTCACCATCTGGGTTCCCACCCCCTGCCACCCTGATGCCCTGCACTCCAGAATGTCCCCCAACCCTGTGCCCTTCCCCAAACAGACTCTCCCCATTCACTCGTGCCTCTGCCATGTATTCCCCTCCCTCATTCCTCTGGTTCCTTCCTCTGTCCCCTTCCTCCCCTCTTCATCTGGTGATGGCTTATTTATCCTTTAAATCCCAACTCAAATATAACCCTCTCCATCATTTCCTGCTCGTTGCTTTGTTCTCCATGCTTCCTTAGTACTTTAAACAAAATTCTACAACAGAGGGAGTTCCCTGGTGGTGTAGTGGCTAAGGTTTTGGCGCTGTCAACGCTGCGGCCTGGGTTCAGTTCCCAGCCAGGGAACTACCCCCATTAAAAAAAAAAAAAGTTCTACAATGGAGTTTCACATGCTAAACTCTAGTTCCTTGTCTACACATGTCAGCCCCTCACTCTCCATCAGAGAGCCTGAGCTTCCTGGGGCAAGAACCATGTCCTGTTGGCCTTGGTGGCCTGGTGCCCAGCATGGTGTCATGCCTATGATGAATCCTTAAATAAACTTTTGTTGAAATCTGAGTCAACAGTAATAGTTGTTATAGTCAAGTAATTATTTGTCTTTAAAAATTCATTTTGTAACCAGTTTCTCCTTTGACTACCTCAAAAAAAGAAATTCTAAGGAAGTCCAAAGCTCCTGAGTGAAAAAATCACCCTGGTTGCACAGGTTAAGCCAGGACACGGGGCCAGAGGGTGACAGTGACATGCTGAGAGCAAGCATTTCCTCTCCAGATAAAACCTGCACCGCTGGAACCAGCAACCCAACAAAGGTGCCCAGAGGGCACCCTGAGGGGCCCAGAGGGGCCCAGAACCTAGGATAGACTCAAGATGACGAGGTGGGGGAAGGGTTAGAAGCATAGGCTGAGCATTGGACCCCAAAATACTATAGAATTTGGCATGTATGTATCTGAGGCAGCAGACCAATGAGTTAATGTTTCTCATTCTACAACATGGTAATGTGGTTTATAGTGTGGCTCCTGGAGCCAGACTGCTGAGGTTTGAACCTGGCAACTTAGACTTAACTCCTCTGGGCCACAATTTCATCACCTGCAAAATGCGGACAGTAATAAAATCTAAACCAGGATTTTTATGAGGATTAAATGAATTCATCTGTGTAATTTTCCATGAGTAAATGCTCAATGAATGCTAGCTATTATTTAATATTTTATTAACTAGCATCTACCAGGTGTTTTAGTTACTGCATAACAAACTATCATAAAGAAGGGTGGTTTAACACAATAAGCTATTTTAGTTGCTCATCATTCTGTAGGTCGGCCCTCTGGGCTGGGCTTGACTGGGAAGTTCTGCTGGAGTTGCCTGGGACCACTCCCATGGCTGCAGGTATCTGGCAGAGAGACTGGGGCTGGATGGTCTAAGATGGCCTCACTCACTTGTGGGACTGGTGGGGCTGGCTGGCAGACAGGCCACATGTTACAGCAAAGTGTCTCCACAGCCCAGCCTGGACTTCTTCCTTTTGTAGTCCAGGGTTCTAACAGGAACCCAAAAAGAAGGAGCCCTACTGAGTGAATGCTTTTCAAGCCTCTGCTTTCATCACATCTATTAATGTCTCACTGGCCAAGGTGGAAGGTCAAGCCCAGATTCAAAGAATGGAGACATAAACTGTCTTGACAGGAAGAGAGGCAACATCACAACGTAAAGGGACATGTGTCAGTGATGGGAGGAACCGTCATAGCCATCCAAACAATCTACCACACTGGCACCAAATATGCAAACAGAGCTCAGTTCTGAAGGCTGGAAGAGATGGTTTCTTGGCCCTCAGGGCTCTGGATAGCAAAAAATAGGTTAAGGCATATGCAAAACAACTGTAATCCAAGGTTTGAACATGCTAAGTGCCCTAAAATAAGGATGGTTAAGTGTCAGGGGACTTCAGGTCACAGTGATCCTTCATAGCCGACGATGGGTAAGCATCAGTGGGTTGGGAAGGCTTTATTCACTTAGCCTTGAAGTATGTTTAAAATCAGGACATGTGGAAGTGGAGAAAGTGATATTCCAGGTGGAAGGAAGAGCAAAGTCAGGCAAACCAAGGCACGTTTGGGAAATCCAAACCCATTAGGATATCTGAAGTAGGGGTCCATGAAGGGGAGCTGCAAGGCATAAGGCTGGTAAGATACTCTGGGGTTCGATTCTGGGTGAGTTTGAGTTTGAACTTCTTTCTGTAGATAAAGGGGAGCCACTGGATATTTTTCAGGTGTCAAGTGCAAAGAACCGTATTGTGAGAGGATACTTTGCCGGTAGTATGTAGGATGGCTTGGGTTGGGGACGAGAAGGGCAGTAGGAGATCGTTAGGTAATGAAGGGACTAGCGGTCTGGGCAGAGGAATTGACAAAGGGCAGCAAGAGAAGAAAACTGAGTAAGAGTCAGAACCTGGATGATTCAAGAGTTGCCAGGCTCAGTGCCCATGGGATGGCAGAGGGGGAGGAGATTTGTTTACAAAGCAGAAGTCTGGAGGAAGAACAGGTCTGGGAGGAACTTGCACATTTGGGGAATGCATGGGACATTCAGGTGGTATCCAAGCAGGGTCTAACATCACCGTGACTGTGGGAGGAGGAAGAGGAGAAAGGAGAGTAGAACTCATTGAGCAACTTTGAACATAGCGAGGGCAAGCGTTTCAAAGCAGTTACCTGTCAAAAGTTGCAGATGTGGCCAAAAATTAAGGTAGAAGAAGGATGAGAAAAGGCCAACCAGCCAGCTTGACAGTGGGAAGGTCATGATGACTTCTCAGGGGAGCAGAGGAGGCAGAAGTTGCACAGAGTTGAGGAGAGCGGTGGGCATCCGCTCTAACCTTGAATTCCAGAGATCCCCCAGACATATATGATCCTGGGCGGGGGGGGCCCTCCTTCCACTTCAAACCCATTCAAGTGAAGAAAATCTGTAAGAGCTTAAAAATAAAACAAACACTGACTTTCCTTCCCACCCTGAAGGAGGGAGGCACACTGGGCTCTCCTTGTCCTTCTCCCTTCCTCTCCCTCTGCTGGCTGGAGAGCAGGCACTGTCGGACCCGGGTCCAGGGAGACAGGCGTTGGCGGACAGACGGCTGTTTACTTCCTCGCAGGGCTCTGCTGTGTTTTCATAACTCAGAATAGTTCCTTGGCCCTCTCCAGGCCTGGGGGCGTGGGGGAAACCTCACTGTTTGTTTTCATGACAATTCAGGGCCTCACCTCTTCCTCTTTCCCTGTATCATGGTCCTCATTTGAGAACTCTCAGAAGGGGTAAGTTGTGGGTTAAGAGGGTCCAAGGCTACTAATTTCCTAATTACGTCCCCCAACTGGGCTCCAGAAGAGGGAAGGACAATGACTGACTGTAGAACATGGGCATTTTGGTTGGGATGAAAATTCCACAGCTATTAAAGAAAGAGTTGATTAAAGGACTACAGGGCAAAGCCGGGGGAGGAAAACCAGGGTGGGGAGAGAAGAGGGTGGAAGGGATGACCCCCTCTCCCTCATCTGGGTCTGGGCTGGATGACAGGCTCTACGCAGGGAGCCGACTTCTGACTGAGAATTGTGAGGGGCTTCTCTGACTCCGGAGATGCCTCAGGTCCCGGCTGGGTTCTGGCAGGACCAGTGTTTGGAAGGCACCCAGAGGTCAGAGGAAGAATGGACTTCACTGAATACTCTGATGGACTCTTAGGACTTTTGAAAACATTTTAGTTAAGAAGATTATGAACACATCTTTTCCTTCCAGTAATCATGAATCACTTACTTCTGTTTGGTCCTTAAAACTCAGGCACCACCTCATGGGAGCTACTTTCAAAGGAGCACCCCAGAGTTAGAGAATGTTAGAACTGAAAGGAGGGTAAAAGTCTTCAACTCTCATTTTACTGTTGACAAAACCAGAGGAGAACCCTAGTAACGTGGCCAAGGTCACACAGCTCTTTAATCTTCCTATTTTTTTTTTTTTTCTTTTTACCTTATAAATCCAGAGAGGGCAGTGGGGGAGGAGAAGTCTTGTGCGCTGCCTGCTAGAAGCCGGAGGATGTCTTTTGAGGGTCTTCTAAGGAAAAGCACACCCACTCCTACCCCTCCCCAGCCCCCACCGCCATTCCACACCCAATCAGGCTGAGCAATGACTGAGAGACTGGGCAACCCGTTCCTCCCTTTTTTCTTCAGTTAGCAGAAGAATCCGTGAGTTGAAGGGAGGAAGGGACAGCAGCTGGGGGCTGGATCCTTCGCTCACACTTCCTGTCTTTTCTCAGACAACCCCCCTTTGCTTCCGGGGTAAAGAAGGGGGGAAATGAACTTTTTTCAAATAGTTGCAACCACTGTTTTGGAGGCTTACTTTCTTTGCCTCTGCCTCCACTGTGCATGATCACCCAAGTTTCACGCCTAGCAGGAAGAATCAAACTTTACAGCAAGAATGACCTCTAGCTGTGAGGGTGGTTTGACACCACCCGAAGTCAGGGACGTGTCACCATCTGGTCATGAGACACTGGCTGACCATTGGTGGGAAGAGGATATTCTCGGGAGGAAACAAGAGCTTCCCTGGGGAGGGCAGTTAAGGAAGATGGAGAAGAGCGGGAGGATGGTTTCCGTCTGTGCTTCCCGTAAAATTCCAATGATGTCACTTGATTCCAGTAGCAGGCAGACCTTGGAGTGCAGGGGGAAGGTAGTGGGGAGTCCTTGACTATTTGCAATCAAGCAAATGCACTCTGGTATTTTCCTGTGGACAAAATGTCCAGCCCATCCTGGGGCAGGCAGCATGCTCCCCGCACCTGGTCAATAAGTGCACAGTTCAAGGTCCTGAAGCTGAACTTTCTCACCACACCGGAGATTAGTCAGCCATTTTCACTGGCCGATAATAATTAATCCACCTCTCCCTTCACCTGCTTTCCCCAACATATTCTTGTAAAGAATAAACCAGGCCACTCACTTAAAAGGTGACAGACAAGGGGGAGGGGTGGTGGAGGAGCGGGGGTCAAATTCATGGTGGAGAGACGAGACCTGACTCCGGGTGGTGAGCACACAATGCAGCACACAGACGATGGATGTATTATAGAATTGTACCCCAGAAACCTGTAAAATTTTCCCAACCAATGTCACCCCAATACATTTAATTTTTAAAAAGGTGACAGATTGCAATTGATCTAGCCAGTTTCTACTGTCTACCCCTAAACACCTCTCCCACTGAACACTTGGTAGGAAAAAAAAAGAAAAAAGCACCTAAAAAGAAATGAAGAAATGAAAAACGCACACACACAAAACCAACTGCACTCTTGCAGTTTGGGCTGTAAGGAACCCTTACGAGAAATCTCCCCTGCTGCTCAGATGAAACCTGGGCTTCCAGCTGGGGTTTGCACCCCCATGCAATGTGCAGACAAGACCCCTCCTAGTGACCGTAGCTGAGCAAAAAGGCAGCTCCTGTCTCAGTAGAACCCAGAGCCCCAGCCAGAAGAGAGGATTCGGCTGTAAATAAAGTCAGCACTTATTTTTAGTACTAAATGTAATTTTTGGACAAGGTGTGGGGTAAATGGACTCCTTCCCCTCTTTGCTCTCCTGTCAGCCAGTAAACTTGTTTGAGTGAATGAGTCAGTCAGCTTTGCTCTGGAATTAGAAGGTGCCAGGACCCCGGGACCAGTCACATTTATTAACGGAGAACCAGACTGTACTTCCTGGCACCGTTCCTTCATGTTCTTCCCAAACCAAGATCCCCACGACTCTGAATTTCTGTTTGTGGAGAAAGTGCCTAACGAGGGCCCAGCTGGTATTCCCGTTGAAGAGGGGCCCGTACAACTTTCCATCTTTGTTACCTCACACAGACCAGACTGATCGTTTTCCCAGGGGCCATCAGTAAGTCCTGAGTCATCTCCACCGGGGACAACACACTAGGGAGCTCACTGATATTTGTGCAAATGGATTCAGCCAAAACTGGATCCCCCAGGTGACATAAGTTAGTTGTGCGAATGTCTAACCTTCCCGTCCCACTAGAGTGTCAAGGTCCCAGAGGACAACCAAGACTTAACTTACAGAACCAGAGGTGATACTTGGCTCAGGAAATGTTTATTGAATTAAACTGGAGAATTTCTTGAAAGGGAAGATGGTGGGAGTTAGAGGATGGGGAAACCCCCTCTCTGGAGAGAGTCATTTGAATGAGTGAATTCGTATCAAAACCTCCAGCAGCTCGGATGCTTCGTTCACATTTGTTCACCTCAAATACCCACAAGTCTTTAGAACTTTTGAGAACCCCACAATGTCTCTCTCCAGTCAACTTTCTAGCAGGCTCAGGTCCTCTGGGGCCTTGCTCACCTCTTTCTGCACATAATAACAATTTGCTGGAGGCAGCAGGTAGGGGCTGGAAGGCAGAAAGGTGAACATAGCGAATAGTCTCATGACAGTACACAATTTCTCGGACCAAGAGGGTCCTCCTGCCAGGTGGGTTGCCTTCCAGGGGGAATCTCCTCTTCCCGGTGTGCAGATACCAGCTCCTTCGTGACTTCTTATCAACACAAGCATTCTCCCCGAGGCCTCCAGAAGATAGGGCTCTCCATTGGCCCCTCCACACGCTGAGCACGTGATGGAATCCCAGCAGACTCAGAGACTGGCTCCTAGCAGCCCTATGAAGAACCAGACAGTGGCCTTTGAATATTTTGTCAGAGGATCTGCCGTATTTGCCCTTGACTCACCTCAAACCATAGCAACTCCAGTCCCCAGGGATCACGACAATAGTTATTCAATACTTTTTTTTTTTTTTTTTTTTTTTTTTTTTTTTCAATACTTTTAAGGAAGGTTTACCTGCATGGAAGGAAGGGGCTGTCTTTTCTGGTGTGGCCTAGCAGTCCTGACAATACATAACACGCTCCCCCATGATACTGCCAGGTACATGCTTCAGTTACAGACCCACAGCCAACACCACCATTACCTGCTCTCCAGGCTAGTCACCGTAGGACAGGGTCGCTTGGACCAGCAGGGACAACGTGTTCAAGGGCAGTTGGAGTCCACTTGAGATGCGTGGGAGTCGTGGGGATAAGACTCCACAGATCATACCTCCTAGATCATGTTTTAATTATTTCCAGCATGGAATGTTGTTAACCTTTCGTTTCTTTTCCCTGTCCCCAACCTACACCTTACAAGGCAAAATGGACTTACTGATGGAAAGTTCCCCTGGCTCTTATCCTTGAAAATGCATCAATTCATCACCCGATGTAGCCCTCTGCTCCTTTTAGAGTCCCAAGTGACCCAAGTGAGAAGGCAGGATTGCATCTCATGACTAGGTATTTGTTACTTTTATTTATTCTTTTTCTACATCCATGGCTACAATCAATTTGTATTGAAATCCTGGTGAACACACACACACACACACACACACACACACATATAAAATCTCCAAGTGCAAATGAAAGAAAGCTCAAACTATAGAAGCCAGAGTCCCCAGTCACCAATTTGCTGGTGTTTTTACTTAGACCCACATATTCATCATATTGTTTTTGCATGAACTTACAAGGACATTCATCCTATTGCTTAAACTTATGTGTTAAAACCTCCAAGGTCCTAACTTTAAGGACATTAAATAAATTAATCAGATGGTTATTATTGGGCCCTGAGCTATGGAACCATATGGGAAGAAGGTTTGGTCTCCCAAACCAGAACAATTTCTGATGCAGTTAAGAAAGTCCCAGCAAGGTGACAGTACCCAGTACAATAGAATGCACCATCTTCTAAATTAATAACTTAAAACTTGAATAGCTAGAGCACCATGACTTTTCTTTACCCTCAAATAAATGCAATTGCAGCCTTAGGAAATCAGGCATCTTTGCAAGAACCACAGCGATTTAGACTCTGTCCTGGGTTTAGGCGCTGGCTGGGTTTCAGAACCAGGAGGGCAGCCCCTGGCACTGCTGAAGTTAATAATTGGCCCTGCTGAGTACATGGCCGATCAGGCTGTTTTTGTGTGGCTGTTTTTTTATTTTATTTTACGTAAATCACCCTGAACATGTTTACATCAACCTACTGATGATGCACCTTTGATCAATAGATTTTTAGACAAAAGTGGTTTTTGAGTCCAAAGATCAGGCCTGGGTTGACCTGCAGACGGATTGTGGGACGTATAAAACAGGCAAGACTCAGGCTGATAGCAGAGCAATCGCCTCCAGGTCTGAAATAGCTACAAGGGCTCGGCTGACGGCTCCCTGAGGGGCCAGGGAGTGAGGATGGAGGAAGGAATGAATGTACTCCATGACTTTGGGATCCAGTCAACACATTACCTCCAGGTGAATTACCAGGACTCCCAGGATTGGTTCATCTTGGTGTCTGTGATCGCAGACCTCAGGAATGCCTTCTATGTCCTCTTCCCCATCTGGTTCCATCTTCGAGAAGCTGTGGGCATCAAACTCCTTTGGGTGGCTGTGATTGGAGACTGGCTCAACCTCGTCTTTAAGTGGTGAGTAAGAGCCAGGCAGAGAGGAGATAGCAAGGAAAGAAGGAGACTGGCCTTCTCTCTGGAAATGTCTGTCCATCGGAAGTTGCCTTCTCTGAACCACAGGTTACTCCTCTTCTGACTTGGGATCAGCTACCTAAAGAGAGAAGACAGAGCAAGCCTTGTCAGTGAGTTGGGGGGTACAAGAAAGGCTATTTCGTATGGATGGAAGGCCTGGTGGACTTAGTGTAAAGTCTGAATTATAGATTATAAGCAAAAAAACAGTTTTTTAAAAAGAAACAGTTTTATTACTTTGAAGCAGAATAGGTAACAAAGATATATGTATGAAAGAAGAATGACACATGAGAAAAGAAAACACAGAGATAAATTTAAAACCTGTTGTGTGGGGTAATGAGAAATAATCCAGAGAACTGGGGTCCAGCCCTTGTTCAGCCACCTACCAACTGCATGTTCTGGGCAAGTCACAGCAACTCTCTGAGTTTCTGTATTATAATCTGTGAACTTAGGGTATCTCTGGGACCTTAATAATAATCATTGTTAACATTTAGTATGTGCTAAGTGCTTTTGGGGGGTACTTACTGCAGTACAAATGAAGAGACTGTGGCTAGACCAACATGGGTAGGAAATATCAGAGGTGGGTTTAAGGTCATGCAGGCTGACCCTGGAGGCAAGAACTATGTCATATCCAATACTGATAAGCAGACTCTTGGGGGGTGGGGGAGCATTTGCTAGTTGCTACTGTTTAAATATGCCTGTTAACGCCACGTTCAAGCTACCGATGGGTCCAGCTTGCAAAACTCCTGAATGTTTTGTCATTGTTAGCCAGTACCAGTGGACTCTAGCACATTACTGGTTTGGCATCTATTTCCTCATCTAGAAAATGAAGAGTTGGACCGGCTGCCCTGTAAGACCTTTACCATACTGAAAGCTATCTGTGTCTACTGTCAGGTGATCCTTAAGAGCTCTTCCAACTCTAACATTCTTTGGCCATAAATGGTAAAAATCCTTGAGAGTAGAAAAAAATTACTGGACTCAGAAGCCCAAGGCATATTGATGGAACTCTGAAACTTCCGTTGAAAAATTCACTAAGTTTTGTCTGTAACGTCCCTATTCAACAGCATGGCGCTAAAATATAAAAAGATAAATGGTTATTCCAAATGTCTGACCACAATTGAAGAACGATGGGTTTTCCTCTGAGTTGGTAGAAGTCAGAGTTAGTGGTTGTCCCTGCTTTTGGTGAGAAATCATGATTCTACTACTGCAGGGAAAGGAGGCGTCCAGACAGACCTCCGATGCTTGTTTCCACAATGAAAAGCATAACGAGTCCTTCTAAAGGGGAAGTGGTCTGTCTGAGATATGCTCTTACAGAGCAGAGCTGGTACTATATGTGTCCTCACAGAGAGTGATTCTGATGGCAACAGAGGCCCCATGTCCTGGGCGGGGGGTGGGGCTCGATCTCTGATCCCTGAGGCCTGAAGGAAGAGAAGTTACCTTGTAGCAGCGGTTCTCAACCTGTGGGCCGCGACCCCTTTGGGGGTCGAATGACCCTTTCACAGGGGTCGCCTAAGACCATCGGAAAACAGAAATCAGATATTTACATGACGATTCATAGCAGTAGCAACATCACAGCTATGACGTAGTAACGAAAATAATGTTATGGGGGTCGTCAGCACAGCACGAGGAACTGTATTACAGGAAGGCTGAGAACCGCTGCTAGGATATGCACGTCCAAGTTGCAAACTACAGTCCTGCAGTCATCCTTCCAGGACAAACTCTTCTTGGGGTTTAAAAAAAGTCACATAGGGGTTCCCTGGTGGTGTCGTGGCTAAGGCTTCTGTGCTCTCAACACTGCGGCCTGGGTTTGATTCCCAGCCAGGGAACTACCCTCATTAAAAAAAAAAAAAAAATCACATAGCTGCCATGAATATGGATTTTAGGTCTTTAGGGTTATTTATTTACGTTTGCATAAGTAATACATTCAAACAGTTCAAAATTCAAAACTTACATAAAGGGTGTACTATAAAAGGTCTCCCTCTTCTGCCTGTCCCCAGCTGCCCAGCTCACCTTCTGCGAGGTGCCAGGACTGCCAGTTTTCTGTTTAGTGTCACGCGGATCTTCTTATGCTCCTCTCTCTTCTCAAAGGTGTGGACTTCGGACAAAAGGGTTCCCTCCATGACTCCAGACACTGATTCTGCCTTTCCACAGGATTCTCTTTGGACAGCGTCCATACTGGTGGGTCCTGGACACCGACTACTACAGCAACACCTCCGTGCCACCGATAAAGCAGTTCCCAGTCACCTGTGAGACTGGACCTGGTGAGAGTCCTAGCCCCTGCAGACACAGAGGCTGGGTGGACCTATTAACATTTGTTGTAGTGAAGCTGTCACTGACGGGACGTGAGGGGAGCTACTCTGAGTTTTTGTCATGGTCTTCAATTTGGTACAATTCCATTTTAATTCACTTCAAGAAGGCCTTCCTGAACAGCCTATTACTGCTACTTTGGAAATCTGCCTAATGTTTCCAGAACCTAAATTGCTGGTCCAGAGAGCCAAGGGCACCCTCTCGGGCAAACATATGAGGGAGTGATTGCGCTGTGTCCCTTTGTCCAGGAAAGGGAGAGCGCTCGGGGCCTGAGCCCCTGGCTATCCTTTCTGGGGGCCCGGCCCGGCCGGTGTGTCCTGGTGAGCCAACCGTCCAAGCCCACATCCTGTCTGTATTTCACTGGTTACAGCCAGACAGGTATTGTCCAATCGAACGATAGATTTTGGTTTTCAGTAGGTCATGGGAATATCCAACCCCTTTGCTTACCCTTAGGGCTCAGGACTGGCATCCTTTCCTCAGGGACCCTATCCTTGACCCCCAAACTAGGGCACGGCCCATGGTTGACTGCTCTCACAAACGCTTTGTTCACTTAGGACAATACTCGTTAATTCAGATGTGATTTACCGAGCACCTGCTCTGTGCTGGACACTGTTCTAGTAACTTGGAATAACTCAAGTGAATAAAATGGACCAAGATCCCTGCCCTCGTGGAGCTGAAATTTGAATGGTGTGTGTGTGTGTGTGTGTGTGTGTGTGTGTGTGTACAATATACAAAATCATAACAGACAAGTAAAACTACATAGGATATTAGAAGACAATAACTTAGAAGAAGAAGGAGAAAGGGGAGGGGGAGGGGGAGGAGGAGGAGGAGGAGGGAGGAAGAGAAAAGAGGCAAGGCTGTACCTATGGGGCTCCCTGGAAAGCAGACTGAGATGGAGGTGAGTGCGCAGGAGCTTGGCTACTCTCAGGAGCAACACTTACGAAGGAAGGGTCAGACGCAAACTGGGCAGAAGGAGAAGTCTAGCTGTGATTTAGTCTCAGCCAACGCCACAGGGGGCTCTGAGGCTGGGGATGGCCCTTCAGAGTTGCCCTGAATTGAGTCCAGGGGACTAGGCCTTATACCCCAATATATACCAGTGATTGTTTGCAGGCTGCCCCCCAGGAAGAGGGTAATGATCAGGATGGCTCTCTTCTGCCCAGGGCAATGCCCAGCGAAGGCAGAGCTGAGGGTGCCTGCGATCACACTCTCCAGAGCTGGGGAAATAAGCCCTTCAGTCCAGAAGAGGATCTAGGTGATGCACCTCAAGACCCTCTGTCTCTCGTGGCAGGGGGCTCAGGAATAGAATGAATGGGAACCGGTTGCAGAATTAAATAGGGTGGTCAGGGTAGGACTCATGGGGAAGGTGAAATGTGAACAAAAACTTGAAAGAGGCAAGGAAATTAGCCAGTAAACTTCTGGAGGAAGAGTTGTCTGGCGGGGAAGACTAACAGTGCCAAGATGCTGAGGTGGGAGCATGTTTCAAGGAGAGCAAAGGAGCCAGCACGCCAGCACAGAGAGAGCCGGGGGGCGGTCGTGGAGGGCAGCCTGGATGTGCACTGGTGCTTTGTGTACTCGCTGGACTGTATGTGACTACAGGAGCTAGGCCTCCTCTGGTTTGCTGACCACTCTACTCCCAGAGCCTAGCACCGTGCTGGGCGTGTAACGGGAGCTCAATAGATACTTGCTAAGTCGATGACTAAATGGATAAAAGAATGGATGGCAGGATAGGTGGATAGATGGATGGATGGATGGATAGATGGATACATCACACTCCCCAGTAGTCTCCCAGATGCAGACTTTTCACCTTTAGGCCATTTATTAATCTTTTTCCTGCCCTTTAGGGAGTCCCTCAGGCCACGCCATGGGCACAGCAGGTGTATACTACGTGATGGTCACTTCCACCCTCTCTATCTTTCGGGGAAAGAAAAAGCCGACCTACAGATTTCGGTAAGATCTCAGTGCTGGGGTGTGGGTGGTGGAGGGCAGGAGGTGGCTCTCTCCGTGGCTGACCCACTACTTGCTCTTCCTCACATTCCCTGAGCCCATCCCACACTATGGGTTGGTCCCTATAAGAGTTGCAGCATTTCTGCTGAGGGTGAACGCAGAAGGTTAGGGCTGGAAGAGACCCCCAAGTGCAACCTCTTCATTTTGCAGGTAACGACCATAGAGTAGCCCCCATCCAGGTTAAAATAAACAGAGAGGGGAGTTCCCTGGTGGTGTAGTGGCTAAGGCTTCAGCGCTCTCAACGCTGCAGCCTGGGTTCGATTCCCAGCCAGGGAACTACCCCCCCAAAAAAATAAAATAAATAAACAGAGAAACATAAGACGTTCCTTCTACAGGGAATTCTGGGTGTGCAGCCACTGCGCACATCCTTAATTATCACAACAGGGAGGTTAAAATTCACACCCACAAGGCCTCCCCACATGCCATGGGCATCTTTGAGCTTTGGAGGATGGGCTTCAAATTTACAAAAATTCCCCTGATGGCACCTAAGTTGACCAGGCTCCCTCATTCCTGCCAGGGCTGTTCTCTTTGCTGAAGGATCCGCACCTGGGTTCTGGTACAGCTGCCTCTCCATTGCAGGTTATTGAACATCAGTCTGTGGCTGGGATTCTGGGCTGTGCAGCTGAACGTCTGTCTGTCACGCATCTACCTGGCTGCTCATTTTCCCCATCAGGTTGTTGCTGGAGTCTTGTCAGGTATCAGCTGCTCTGGCTACGTCCCCTCCCCCATCTAGCCCATGTCAGGACAAAAATCCCAGCATTCCCACCGTGTTCAGTGATTGTCAATGCTGTTAGCATTTTAGTCAGTGGAAAGTCAAGGGTGGATGATGCGGAATGATTACATTTCTATTGGAGCGCCCAGTTCTACCCAATTTCGTATGTTCCAGAAACCTCGGCAAGACAGCAAATTAACTTGCCCAACTGAATTAGCTTGAAATCTCTGAGCTTTTTAAACATTAGGTATTCCTTACTGGTTTTCAACTGGTTAAAACAAAACCCCTAGTTTAACTCCACAATGGCAAAACCCCTAGTTTTGTTTTAAGGGACTCTACCAAATTTAACAGACTAGCACAGTGTCCTACAAAAAGTCTTTATTTAAATAAGTTCATTTTCAAACCTAATAGATACAGTTGGTCAGAATGTTGAATCTGTGTGATTTTTTGTTTGTTTTTTTTGGTGGCTTTCTGGCTGGGAATCGAACCAGATTCTGGCTGAAGCCTTAGCCACTACCCCACCAGGGAACCCCCCTGTGTGTTTTCTTAGATCCAGTTAATAAGGGGCAGAGGAGATTTAGGTTGAGTATAAGAAAGAATTGTTTTTACTTTGTTGGAGGCACCGGAATATAAAACTTTAGGGAAATTGTGGGCTTTTCCCCTCGGAATTTGTAAGAACAGAAAATAGTGCTGAGAACAGGGGAGACAGTGGTTTCATGGCAACCCCAAAAGGCACACAGCATTCAGGATGGGGGTCCATGTTTGAGAAGGAGCCTGGAAGCCATGAAAAAACCTGAAAATGTGTGGGTTAGAGAGGCGAATAATTGTCTTCAAATGTGTTAAAGAGACTCTAGATTTACTCCTGCAGATAGAACTGAGATCAGTAGATGGCCTTAGAGGGGAACAGACCTCAGCTCAGCACAATGAAGGAATTTTTGATAATCAAATCCATTCAAAGATGAAATGGGCTATCCACTTGAGCGTGAGCTCTCTACCCCTGCGGGTATTCTAGTAGAAACATGAGAACCCCCCGCCCCCCAATACACACACACAGGAAGCTACAGGCAATAGGAGGTGTGTGTAACAAGACTTCCATCTGAAAGGATCTATAGCTGGAGTCACATCGGGGAATAAAGCAGGTGACCCTCTAATCCAGCATCTGTGATTTAACTCCACAATGGCAGGACAGTTGACCCACTGGCTCCACACTTACCTCTAGCTGAAAGTCCGAAGTCTTCCCTATTTCTCACAGCCATTCTTTCTCCTGCTCAGGCATTGCTGTTGCTGAAACTTTCCGCCACATCCAGAGCATCTACAATGCCAGTCTCAAGAAATATTTTCTCATTACCTTCTTCCTGTTCAGTTTTGCCATCGGCTTTTACCTGCTGCTGAAGGGGCTCGGTGTAGACCTCCTGTGGACTCTAGAGAAAGCCAAGAGATGGTGTGAGAGGCCAGAGTGGGTCCACATCGACACCACGCCCTTTGCCAGCCTCCTGAAGAACCTGGGGACCCTCTTTGGCCTGGGGCTGGCTCTCAACTCCAACATGTACAGGGAGAGCTGCAAGGGCAAGCTTAGCAAGTGGCTCCCGTTCCGCCTCAGCTGCATCGTGGCCTCCCTCATCCTCCTGCACCTCTTTGACTCTTTGAAGCCCCCATCCCAAGTCGAGCTGATCTTCTACGTTCTGTCCTTCTGCAAGAGTGCAGCAGTGCCCCTGGCATCGGCCAGTCTCATCCCTTACTGCCTCGCCCGGATCCTAGGCCAGCCAAGCAAGAAGTCTTTGTAAGGAGGGTGGAGTCTTCAGTGTTTAAAGGCAATGACTGCGACAAGGATTGAGGGCAACTAGCGTCCTCGGCCGGCCTACTTTGAGGCAGGCCAGCGGTGCCAGAGTCAGCTCAGGTGACCACTGTCCTCCTTTGCAATTCCAACTGTACTAGGTGATGTTGTTTGAAAAGCTAATAAGACTATTTGAGGAAGCTTTGCTGTTAGGAGCTGGGTGGCTCTGGATTTTTCCCTGAAGATTTGTTCTTCTGTCAGATAGAAAAGCCAAACTTCCAGGTGGGGTCAGCCCACAATCCCAGGCTGGGAATCCCAACTGAGAATGTCTGCCTATGCTCATCCTTCCCCAGGAAAGGAGAAAGAAGTGGATCTCACAGGGAAAGAAGGACAGATTAAGGAGGACCTTTTAGTATCTTCCATGTCATGCAAATCATGTCAAACAATACCTAGGGATGGCTGTGATTGTATTTAAATCTTTTAAATAGGGAGCTCTGAATAGTAAGGGACCAACTTAGTGGGGGTAATTCTGCTTCTTTTACTTTTCTATTATCTATTCCTGGTCATTGTCTTTACTAGGAGTTCTGAATGGCTGCAGTGACCTAGATTTGTACTAAAATCAGAACATTCAGACATAGCTTCTCTATCACACTGGATCTTTCTCCTTATTAGCCCAGCTCTGCTTTCCCCAGAACTTTCCATTGGCTCCACGCCTGCCCTGCTGGATACTCAGATGCCTAAAGGTGACTGACTCTGTGGTGGTGCTTTTGTATGTTTCTGTTCATGAAATCTTGGGCAAAAAAGGCACAAGGACAGCAAGGAGAGGAGGCAAGGATTCTTCTCTCCAGAAGGTCACTCCAATGTTACTTTTGATTCCTGGAGGGTAACCGTGACTCCTCTCTATCCCAGACGAACCAGGAGCACACTCTTGGAGGGGAAGCCTCCCTGCCAGTCTCAGCTGATTTGCAGACTATGTCCTTAAAAAAATGCTGAAGCCTATTTATTTGAGAGTCCTTGTTTTTGCTACTAATTATACAGTTCACCATATATTATCATTCACACCAACCATCCTGGTCATCACATCTTTGAAAAGAAAACAATATCTATGTGCAGTATTTTATTAAAACATTTTATGTAAGAATGAAGTCTTCTTGATTACTGTATTTTAGATGCAGTGGGATCTGAAGGTTCTAATTCTGGCTCAGCTAAATTTCTAGCTCTTTCTCTGTTTCCCTAAACAAATAATTTAGTTTCTCTGTACCTATGTTTTCCCTTTGTGGAAGGAAGATGCTATATCTTGGGGTTGGCCAAGAGTCTCAGCAGAACTGGGGAGACTTATAAAGTGTCCATGAAGTCCAGTTAGAGTGGACCTCACAACAACACAGGCACAATATCATTGGCCAAGATCGAACATTAGTTGCCAGACCACAGGTCAGCATGAGTGGCTCTATGGGATCAAACCACAACTTGAGGACAGACAGGCAGGGTCATGACCAAACTGAGCCATCTGGGAATGCAAGCTGTAGCAGCAGAACAAGACTGGGCCAACTCTAGAATCCATAATCCAGTGTCAGTAAGGTTTTGGATTATACTTAACAAAAATCTGAACAGAACAAGTCATAGCACCAATGCTCAAGGGAGCATTGCAAGTTTCTCTACTAAATTATTTATTTCATTCTGGGTATAGGGTCCCACCTCCAAAGGCCTTGACTCATTAGCATAACCCTGGATCTACTCAGGGTGAGATCTGCTCCCTCTTCAGAACTTTGGAGTGTTATTTATTTAGGGAAATTTGAGTGCCCACTACTGGATTTGGTTTCCTCAGTCAGGGGACCAGGCCCCTCAGGGACTCCAATTGTGTCACCAAAGGAGGAGGGAAATGGTCTTGTTGTGTCTGAACTGAAAACCCACTGTTTAGGCATGCCCCACCCCCATCCTTGATGATGTATTTGCTCTCAGGGACCAAGTTCAGGTTCTTTGCAATGAAATTCTGGCAGAAAGCAAATGGTGCCCCTGCCCACAGCAGCCAGTAAGGTTGGTAAGGCCTCATAATGAGATAAAATTGAGTGCTTACCATATGCCAGGCTCTGTTCTATGCATTTTATGTATACAATTAACTCACTTAATTCTCCTGACATCTCTGTGAGGTGGGTGCTGTCATTTCCCCTCATTCTGCGTATGAATAAGCACAGAGGGGTTAGGTGCCTTGCCTAGAATGGTGACGCCAGTTCTAGAACCAGGCAGTCTGACTCCAGAATCCACACTCCACCCTCTACGCCCTTCATCCCCAAACCCCACGGATGCCAGTAAGACTGGCAGCTGTATCAAACCATCCTTCAGGTACCAGCTATGACTCTGAATTCAGGCCATGGAAAATTTGATTTCTCGTAGCAAAAGGACATTCTAAAACGTAGAGTAATCCTCCCAGTGAGCTAGTACTTGCTTCTAAGTATAAAGATACTTTATTTCAAAGGTAAGTTAATAAAGTAACTATTAGAAGGGTAGCCATGTTAGTTTAACAGCACTGTCTAAAACAACTTTAGCTCTTTGTTTTCTTTCTTTCAAGAAAGAGGTTAATGGTCAGCTCAGACTATCTGGGTCAGACAGTAAGACACTTACTGTTTCTACAATTTAGATAGAGTGAGAAGATAGAATTTCCACAAAGAACTTTTGGTATAGATCCATATACAGGGGTAAAAAATAAAGAGACACTGTGGAAAATTGTTCAGATCATAGACTTCACAAATACAGGACTGCTACCTGTTATTGGAATAGGCCAAGTCTAGAAATGGATAGCCCTAAAAGTTCAGAATCTGTGATGGGTAAAGCTGAGCAGAAAGAGCGTCAGTCAGCCCATGATCAATTTGTACTATAGCCAGTGTATTAGCACTTTTTTTTTAATCACTGATCTCTCCAAGTTACAGAGGTAGGTTTGCTTTTGAAATGACTTGTGAATCCTCAGAATGGAAGTAAATTTAAGTGACCAATGACAGTTTTGAACCAAGGTCCATGGCAGGTTATGTAGCATAGCGGATAGATTATCCTAGAGGTCTCTGTTTTGAGGAGGTAGGCTCGGGGATCACACACACACACACACACACACACACACACTATACAATTGCATTATTGCCCTAAGAAAACAGACCTGTTAAGAAAATGCAATTTCCTCTGGCTAGGCCAATGCTGCTGCTAAGCCACAGACAGACCCAAGGCTTCAGGTTTTGGTTTTGGTTTTCGTGCTTTAACAAAATGTACACAGCTTTTCAAAATTTTATAACAACTCTATTGAGATATAATTCACATGGCATATCATTTATCCATTTCAAGTCAATAGTTTTCAGAATATTCAGAGCCATCACAATTCAATCTTAGAACACTTTGTGTTACTCTGTGAGGAAACTCCATACCCATTAGAAGTCACCTCCATTTCACCCCAACCCACCCAGCCCTAAGCAACCACTAATCTGCTTTTTGTCTCATAGATGTGCCTATTCTAGACATTTCATGTGAATGAACATACAAGATGTGACCTTTTGTGTCTGGCTTATTTCATTTAGCACAGTATTTTCAAGGATCATCCATGTTGTAACACATGTATTGATACTTCATTTCTTTTTATGGCCAAACAAAATTCCATTGTATGGATATACTTAATTGTGTCTGTCTATTCATTAATTGATGGATAGTTCGGTTGTTTCCACTTTAGGGTTATTATTCTACTGCTTTGAACACTTGTGTACAACTTTTTATGTGAACCGTGGTTTCATTTCTTTTGGGTATGTACCTAGAGGTGGAATTTCTGGGTCATCCAAGGGCTGTCCAGGAAAAATCCAGCCATAGATGCTTCTATTTTTCATATTACATGGCTGGACACTTGCTGGACACTTTCCAGACAGCCCTCCTATGGCGACTCTGTTTAACCTTTTAAGAAACTGTCAGACCGTTTTCCCCAAGGCCGAGTAAGGAAGCTTTACAGTGTTTTTGGTTTTGCCATCTCTTGATTTCCTAGAATCATACCCTGTCCTATAACGTCATCTACCTCTTTGCCTTAAGAGTCTTAAAGCAACAGTAATCAGGTGGTCAGATTTTACATGAGGAAATGTCAGTGGGCTCCTCCCACTTTATTGTTCTCGTGTGGGTCCCAAGAGCATTTCATTTGAGGACACGTCTGGAGATTTAAAGTTCCAGCCCTCATCAATTGACTAGTTGTCTGTAACCTGTCAAAAGTTGCTGACTTGCTTTCTGAACCACGACTTTAGCTGCTGAATTATTAACACTTATTGATTTAGCTCTGTAGTAATTGCCAAATTAGGACAGATGCCTTGGAGGCCTGTATGTGTAAATAAAATAGGACAATATCATTTGTATCCAAGAGGTTTTCAAGAGCCTCTTGAGAATGGAAAGCACGCTGACCAAGTAACCTTCATATGAGATTGTTAAGGAAAGAATTGACTAGAAATAGTATGAAGAAGCAGGCAAAAGCCACTTCTAGTAACGAACCAAGGACCGAATAAATCTGGAAGACAAAATTAGCAATTGTCTGTCTAGTCCAGTAATGGGCAATCCAAAGCCCAAAATCTAATTTCAGAGTGAAAGATTAAAAAGCTGCCACTGGGTCGCTACTTCCTTTTTTTGGCGGGGCGGGGTGGTCCCTGGCTGGGAATCGAACCCAGGCCGCAGCGTTGACAGCACCAAAGCCTCAGCCACTGCCCCACCAGGGAACTCCCTACTTCTTAATACAGAATAAAAAGTCTATAAATATTTTTATCTTTCCTAAATTGGCACTGTTTTTTTTTTTTTTAAGTTGCTCACTGTTAAATTCTATTCAATTTTTTTTTTCATTTCACAGATTCAGAAATTAAGGCCTAGAAAGATGGAATAGCTCCTCTAAGTCATGTAAGTAAGCCGTTCCCAGGTCTCATGATTCTTAACGGAGAGCAGTCTCCCCTTTACCTGTCTCTTGTGTTTACCTGGGTTGTTAGGTCAACATGAAGCTGTTGAAACTTCTTCTCAAATAAGAGTCTGCTATCTGAACCAGAACCAGGGTTTGCTAACCAAATCAAAGCCACGGCTGGAATAACCGTTCCTGGTGGCCTGTTCCTAATTATGTTATGCACTCCTCTCTTTCTGGGGCAGAAATGCAAATACAAGAAACAACTGGATGTTTTTACGGGGTGTTTTAGCACGAGGGTAATCGCCCAGCCAGCAAATTTTCAGTGCTTTGCTCTGTGCTGTCTCCTCTCTCCTGCTCTTCGCGTTCCACAGTCATTGCCTTCAGATCGGCTCCATCAGCTGCGGTGCTAGAAGGCGGGTAGGGTCTTTCTCATTCCGCTCCATTACAGAATCGGGGATCAAACCCTTTGTTAGCTGCATTACCTTTATTTAAAATATTTGTTTTTATTGTTAGACTTATTGGGGTGACATCTGTCAGCAAGGATTACATAGGTTTCAGGCATACAGTTCTACAGTGCATTGTCAACTTGCTGTATAATAAGTTCACCACCTAATGTGACTTCTCTTTCCATCACCTTATATTTAGCTTCCCCCCTCCTCTCCCACCCCCTCCCCTTTCTCCCCTCCCTAACCCACTCGTCCCCAAGTAAACATTAAATTATCGATTGTGTCCTTGGGTTGTTTGTTAGTTTGTTTTTCTTTGTTGCTTTCAGTTTTATATTCTGCATATGAGTGAAGTCATACAGATTTTTGTTTGTTCTGTCTGGCTTATTTCACTCAGCATGATGATCTCCAGGTCCGTCCATTCTGTTGTAGCTGCATTACTTTTAATCCAGAGACAAAAAGCATAAAAACCTAATTCCTTCTCCCCCATGAGGACTGGTTTTGACTCCTTGGTAGAGAGATGTCTTCACAATTTCCTCTCTCCATCTCCATCTTTCATTCTCATCTCCTCCTTCAACACCAGCCCTCTGGCGACACCCCCCTGATCCCTACTAGATCCACCCTAGTTATGAATCAAGGGAGCCTTTTGAGAGATGTAATTAGGCTCAATTGATTTGATAGTCAATGTGGCATAAATCAGTTTCTTTTTGGTCATGTCTTTAGGCCCCCAATGTCCTCCTTAGCAGTCCATTTTCCCCGCCATACAGTGACTGCAATGAAATGACAATGGCATCGTCTCTCCCTGCAGACTGCAGTGAAGACACACTGCACCAAAGCCTCCAAAAAGTTCCTTTGCTTCATGAGCCGTATGTGGATCCTGACGCGCTGATTCAGGAAAAGCTGATACAGCAGCCCCAGTCTTTGATTTGGCTCTCGCCTTTGTCAGCAGGCTCCTGCCAAACTGCTGTCTCCACAACGCTACCCTTCCTCATTTTCTGTCTCCACAACCACACGATAGCTCTGAGAACTTCCAAAGGTCAGATGACTTCAAGTTGGGGTGGCGGAGCTCAACCCAGTTTAAGAAACATGGAAGACCTGGGGAGGATTCTGCCCACGTAGGTCTCCCTCCCCTGAAAGAATTCAAGATTTCCAATTAGTTACAGGTTTCCTATGGGGATAACCTACAACCCAATTGTTGAGGATGATTAATTGGGGGAAATGAATTTGAGGAAGACTAAGAAAGTGCTAGAAAAGAACGTGGTGAGGGGAAGAGTTGGGAATGGAAACAGGTTTTCTCTCAAGTTTTATTTTGGGCCGAGCCTGCTGGGAAGCCCAGGGCAGAGAAAATGAGGTTGGGGTGTTCCATTCTCTCAAGGATAAAGGAGAATCTCAGGCTATTGCCCAAATGCCGTTATTTCCACACAAATATCTAATAAAATATGGTTCTCAACTGAGGGCGAGTTTGCCTTTCAGGTGACATTTGGCAATGTCTTTGTCACAGGCCGCTGGTTACAGCGCCTGCCAGACGGCTACCTCTGCTAACAGTTTTGGTTGTCATAGCTGGTCTCTAAGAGGTAGAGACGAGGTGGCTGCTAACCACGCTGGAATGCACAGCCCTCCCAACCGGGAATTATCCTGCCCCAAATGTTCATAGTGCCTGGACTGGGAAACCCTGTAACAAATCAAAGAGAATCATCATAATGTAACCGAAGGAATCTTCCTCCAGCGAATGTTTTTCAACGCCGCAGCTGCTTGCAAATGGGTCATTTTGGTGTGCCCATCCACTTCCATCTGACCTGAGAGATTTATTGCTCTAAATTCTAAAATCTTTCTCTCCAACGAGGTCAACTTGTTAAAGTAACTGGAGTCCTGTTCATCTGGGTTCATATAAACAAAACCACTCTTGCCTCCAGGCCTTTTGTAGAAACCCTGAAGCTGAGTGCACTACCAGGTACCCACAGATATGGCCTCATCCAATATAGGACAAAACGTGCAGAGGGATGGAGGAGTTTAGATAAAGAGTCAGGATAAGCCCAGCAGGGTCTGGCAGGGAGCCACCTATTGTAAGAGTTTAGTAGAGGAGCTGCCCTCCCCCCACAAGGCTCTGGATGCACTTGACATTGTTAAATCACCAGGGAGAGGAATGAGTCAAACAAAACACATCCTTAGATGAACAAACAAAGTCTGTCGTTAACACACACTGCATAACACCAGTGCTTAATCCCACCGAGCTTGAACTTGATTTCTTTGGAGAAAGCTCAAGAGATGAGATACTTCCTTGATGTCTTATTGCTGCAAAATTCAGTTTCCAATCTTGGTACAAACTCTTGTTTTAATTTTTATGATTTGCTGATAAAAGAAATCCTAACTGGGATTGTATCTTACTGTTCAAGTTAAGGTTGAGAAAGGAAAAAAATCAATCCCAAATAGCCTTCTGATGATGACGTGAAGGTAAGAACTCACCAGAAAATTTGTTTTAAATGATGTTGAAACTTTAATAATAGTTTGTTCCAATGAAGATATTTCCTTGCTTTCTAGTTGTTACATATTAACCCATACCCAAGATATATTACTTTTAAAAATATATACCCTGAACTTGCCACAAATATCTGTCTTTTTCTTGTTTGTTTGTTTCTTTTTTTTTTTTATAGCTCCTTGATTTCATGTTGTCTTTGTTTCTTAATATAACTGTCTGGTTTCCTATTCTGAACTCATTGGTTTCTAGTTTCTTAAAAAAACCAAGTATAAGTCTGCTGTAAACCTGACTCTATAACAGTAATGGAAGAGCCAGCATTACTGTTTCATATAAGGCTCTTTGGCACCTACAGTGTGTTGTGGCCTCTGAGATTAATTTCCTCCTCTCTGCCTATTTAAAATAATAGGTCCTTGCTGCTGGACTGGTTATTGCTGAGCCCTCAGCAGGGTCTGTCGATTGCTCTGCCAGGGGATTTCAAACAAGTTGTAACAGCCAACGTGTCTTTTCTGCACTCTCTTGTCCTTTCGTGGTGTCTCTAGACTCTAGAGCAAAGAGTTCTGATGCCAGAGTTCACATTTCCCCATGCCTTGGCACATGACTGTGAAGACTTCTTGCTGCAAAACAAAAACCATGAGTTGATTTCTAGTATAACGGCCTATATGCTCCAATAGCTGTTTTAGGCACAAAATGGTCAGACCCCAAAGTGTACTCAATAGATGTTGTGATTCACAAGCAACTTTACACAAGAGGCATCAAACTCATCTCTAAATTACATTTTCCTTCTCTCAACATTCACTTCCAAACTTTTTTGCGCAACATGCATTTTACCTAGTTGTAAACTTTCCATTTGGTGTGCTTTGTCACTTCAAATAATTTAATCTACAGATTCCCTAGAGCCAGCAGGGGCTACATTCCTGTCATTTAAAAGAGCTCACCGGTGGTTCTTTATGTCACTATACCATGACTTGCCCAGTCATTCCCTTATTTGGCATTTGGCTTATTTCCAATTCACTCATATAAATAGCAGCACATGAACATCTTTGCACAAATTACATTTTTTTCCCTTTTGGGTTATTTCCTTGGGGTATATGCCCAAAACTGGGATTAGTAGGTCAAAGGTTTGAAAAGTTTCATAGCTCTTGTTACCCATTGCCAGAATATTTTCTAGGCTGATTGTGGTATATTTGAGAATTTCAAATGTTTAACCAGGTTTCCCACGATATACAAGGTTAACTTTTCTCTTCTCTCATTCTTCTATAAGCTTCGCAGGGGAGGTTTAAAAACAAAACCAAAATAAAGACAGAAGCATTCTTTCTGTAGCCAAAGACGAGCTCTTGCAGGCCAACTTGAGAACAGGTTACCCCACCAGTGCTGGGGTGAAACATCTGTAGTCCAAGCAGAATAGAAAACACCACCCAAGGTTCTGTGAAGGAAGGTCAGCTGAGGACATCTGAGGCTGAGACAGTTTCAGAGATAATTTAAAGCTGCCAAACGACAAGTGATCAGGAAGACTTGGTAAGGAGGTGGGGAGAGGTGTAGAAAATGATGTGCCCTCTTGTCATTGCTGCCTTGGGGGTGTGATGGCACCAGCAGCAAGAGAAATAAGCTGGTTCTGTGCCTTTGCGATTCAGGTTACCCACCATCTGGAGGAGACTTCTAAGAATTGTGAATGCTTAAGGACCTTGGTCTCCTTGGTTTAAGAATCAAAAACAAAACAAAACAAAAATAACTCACTGAGTCATCCTTACCATCTGGTTCCTTGAAATAATAATGGTGGTGGTGGTGATGATGATGATGATGATAGTGATGATCAATACATGCTAAGTACTTATTATGTGTCTCTCACTTTTCTAAGAGCTTTACATATATAACTCATTTCATCCCCCAACAACCATTAGTACCCCCACTTTACAAAAGAGGAAACAATCAGAAAGCTAAGAAACTTCCTTGAGGCCACGGAGCTAGTAAATGTCTGTGCTCTGACCAGTACACCATACTGCCCCACGTGCTGCAACAGAAAATAGCTCCTTATGTGGTTAAATAATGCACTAGAATATCCAATTTTCAGTTATTTTAAAACTTCTGAAAGCTTAAAATTGTTTCCTGCTTACTCATCTCAATTGAAACAATGTGGTATTTGAACATGTCTTATTTAAACTGTATGTTGTGTCTGTATATATAGGTATTTTATATATATAATGATAATATCAAACATGATTTTAAAATGCCTAAAAGAGAATGGAAAGAAATACACCAAACGACAAGATTGACTATTTAAGTAGTGGAATCATGGGTATTTTTCTTCTTCTGTCCACATTTCTGTTTTTCTAAATTTTTCTATAATAAACATGTACATACTACCTTTTTTTTCTACCTGTTATTTTGAAAAATTTTTCAAATAAAAAATAAAGTGCAATGAATGTCTATATAGCCTTCATCTAAATCACTAACTATTCCTATTTTGCCATAGTTGCCTTATCGCTGTCTCTTTCTATATGTATGTACATACTCTTATTTTGTGATCACTCACTTCAAGGTAATTTGCAAACATCACGACTCCCTTGCCTTCTAAATACTTCATGTTATTGCCTAAGAACAAAGACATTCTCTTACATAACCACAGTAATGTGTTTTGTTTTGTTTTTCATCCAAAAGAAACTCATTTTAAGAATAACAAAAATAAACTCAGGCAAACATAATAGTTTACGTCCGTACCTTGCACTCTGGGTTAAATGACCTTTCCTTGTTCACTGAAACTCGTCTGCCCTGCCTAATCCTTGTCCACATGCCCCGCTATGCCCCATTCCTATTGGGGAAGCTTCCAGAACACCCTCGACTCTTTGACATTCCTGAGCTTCAGTTTCCTGTCAGTGCTCTTAGTGTCTTGATACCAATGTATGCATTTACTTCCCTCTCTGAAAGCCAACAAATTAGATTACTATTAGTTTAAAGTTAATATCTATGTCTTATTACTGCAGTGGAATTTTTAAAACCCTAAAGGTTTTAAATTATTTTTTTAGAAAATGTTTTATTATTACCCCTTAGGTAATTAGGGTCTTAATTTAATAATTTTTTAATTACATTAATATATTCATTTAAAAAGTATTTATTGAGCATCTGCTATATTCCAGGCATTGCTGAAATTAAAATAGCTAGCACTTTTGAGCAATTTCTAGTCCCAGGTGCTTCACCTCACGAGTATTACCATTCCCATTTTTCCAGGTGGGTAAACGGAGACATTGAGTCATTTGCCCAAGGTCTTGCAGCTGGCCAGAATTTAGACCCCAGCAGTCAGCCTCTGTCCAGAACCTGTGTCACAGGCTGAGGATGCCTTAGGGGAGGCTCATTGATGGGGTCCGCAAGGGCACTAGCATTTGTGAGGTAGTTGGGACTTTTATCTTAGATGGGGTTGGTTGTGGTCAAGGGAGAGACCCTAAATGCTCTTCTATTTTCCCTGCTTCTGAGCTGTAGCAGATAAAATAGACAAAAGCAAGAAAATTATGGCTCTGTGTGCAGGTAATTACCGTATTTTGCCATGTATAATGCACTCCCATGTATAATGTGCACCCACGTTTTTGGCCCAAACTTTTAGGGGGAAAATCTTTCATTTTAATTTTTTAATTCAAAGTTTTCTTTGTTTATATTTAGATACTTGTTTTTTGTATTATGAAGGAATTTTAGCATTTATTTTTTTAACATATTGTGGCACAGGAAATTTTATGTAACAAATAATTACAAAACAAGGTGCAAGGTACAAGAAGTTTTATGTATAAAACTTTTTTATATTAAAAAGAAATGATTATTGTATTCCGGGTATTATTTTGGGTACAAGTGTCATTATTGATTTCTAGAGTTACACTTTTAACTCATAAGCATAAATAAAAGAATTAAAAACATATATGTGGGGAGTTCCCTGGTGGTGTAGTGGCTTAAGGCTTCGGCGCTGGTGCTGTCAGCGCTGCGGCCTGGGTTCGATTCCCAGTCAGGGAGCTACCCACATACCAAAAAGCAAAAAAAAAAAAACAAACAAAAAAACCCCACATATATGGGGATACATAGTCTTGGCCTGAACTTGACTTCTAGGAGCCTTGACTTTCTACTCCTTCTAGTCAATCCTCTCTCCCTTTTGCCAGTTTAACCCTCGCCCTTTCATGACAACTCTTAGTGTCTCAAGGACTCAAGGCCCTGGCTCAGGTCTCTTCTCTTTTTATTTTTATTTTTTACAGATACAGGTTCTTATTTATTGATTAAACAAGACACAATATTATTTAGACACACAGAAAAGGAAAATTAGATAGAATCCATAAATAATATACTGCACTCAGTCTTATCTATCCTAAAAGATACTTAATTTTATTTGTTTTATTGTTAAATTTATTGGAGCGACATTGGTCAGCAAAAATTACATAGGTTCCAGGTGTACAATTCTACAATACATCATCTATCTGTTGTTGTGTTATGTGTTCATCACCCAGGGTCAGTTCTCTTTCCATCACCGTATATTTGAGACCCCGTCCCTTCTCTCCCACCCCCCTCCCCCATACCCTCACATAACCACTAACCACTAAACTATCGATCGTGTCCATGAGTTTTTGTTTCTTTGTTGCTTTCAGCTTTGTGTTGCACAAGTGAGTGAAATCATATGGTTCTTGTTTTTTTCTGTCTGATTCATTTTGCTTTGCATGGTGGCCTCAAAGGTTCATCCGTGTTGTCATAAATGGCCCTATTTCATCTTTTCATGTGGCTGAGTAATATTCCATTGTGTGTATGTACCACAGCTTCTTTAGCCAGTCATCTGTCAAAGGACACTTTGGCTGGGGTGCATATATCTTTGCGGACTACGGTTTTCAATTTTGGGGGGTAGATACCCAGAAGTGGGATTGCTGGGTCACACGGTAACTCTAGTCTTAATTTTTTGAGGAGCCTCCACACTGTTGTCCACAGCGGTTGTACCAGTTTGCACTCCCACCAGCAGTGGGAGGGTTCCTTTTTCTCCACAGCTGCTCCAGCACTCGCTATTCCTTGTCTTGTTGGTAAGGGCCACCCTAACAGGTGCGAGGCGTCAGGCCTCTTTTTGACTCACGCCCTACCCTCTGGGCTCTGGTGGCCGACCTGGATGGGCTGCAGTCAGGTCTCTTTCCCAGGGCTTCCATTTGGGTTTTGCAGAGGGGAGGCCCAAACAAGGGAATGAATGCAAAGTGAAGCCAGGGTATATTATCCCTGAGGGGGAGTTAAAAAACAAAACTCAACCAAGTAAATTTGAAGATCTAATTGGCTTTACTGAGCAGTTTGTGAATTGGGTAGGATCCCACCTAACAACTAGATTCTAGTTACTAGAAGAATGCACCCAAGGGTATACAGAAATGGAAGGTTTTTATAGGAGGAAGGGTGGGGCAAGCGATCTATTAACAAAATAAAAGAAAGGATTATTTGGGGGCTGGGATACCTTTTCCTTTAGGGGAAGAGTCCAGGCAGGGTTTTTATCACACAGATTAGCTCCTTTTCTGGTGGAAGCCCCTCAGACAGATGACTTTCTGGTGCTTAACCGGACTGGTTGATTAAGACTTTGTTTCTGAGAGACTGGAAACTAGATCAGGTGCTAAATCTAGGTTTTGTACCATGGGCTTTTAGCATGACTGATGCACTTTGGGGCCTGTGTTTTTTTCTTTACCTGGGGTCACTGAGCTTTGGTGATGTCCCTTATGCAAGTCCACAGCTACTGTTAGGCCACGTTCTCTACCCAGCTCTCTCTGGCTTCCAGTAATCCTTCATGTCTGGGGACCGGGAGTTGGGGGATGAGGGGTGTAGGGTGTAATGGTTCCCAGCCTGCTGGCCCCGGGATGCTGCCCTCCTTTTTATTGATTTCCTTCCACCCTAACCATACTTTCATAAACAACACCTTTCTTAAACTCTGCTGAAAGCATCCAGCTGAAGCATGTCCTCTGTTTCCTGCAGGAGCCTCTGCTTATCCCCCAATGATCGTCAAATTAATACCCCCCAACCAGCCCTACCTCTGCTGCTCCTTCCCTCTCTACCTGGATTTCTCACAGGTGCCTCAAACTCAGAACATACAAACCTACTGTGGTGTAAGAAATACATGTTTGGTCTTTGTCCCTAGTTTTTGGCACAGAGCTTCTAAAACCCCTGGATAGAGCAATAAAGGTGTTTTGATGTTCATGGCAAACCCCCTTGAACCTCACCTGAGTTTATATTACTGAAGTAACTTTTGCATCCCTCTGAAGGACTGGGTTGGCTGCCAGGGGAATTAACCATGTGATTAGAGGGTTGGAACTTTCAATCCCACCCACCTGACCTCCAGGGAGAAAAGAGAGACTCTAGAGGTAGCCAATGGCCAGTGATTTAATCATCTGTGCCTGTGTAACGAACCCTTTATAAAACCCCAAAAGAATGGGGTTCGGAGAGCTCCGGGTTGCCAAACACATGGAGATACGGGGAGAGTGGTGTACCTGGAGAGGGTATGGAAGCCCCGTGCCCTGTCCTCATGCTTGCCCTGTGCATCTCTTCCATCTGGCTGTTTCTGAGTTATACCTCTTACACAAGCTTGTCCCACCCATGGCCCATGGGCTGTGTGCAGGCCAGGACAGCTCTAAAGGCGGCCCAACACAAATTCATAAACTTTCTTAAAATATTATGAGATCATTTTACATTTTTTTTCCTTTTAGCTCGTCGGCTATCATTAGTGTTAGTGTATTTATGTGTGGCCCAAGACAATTCTTCTTCCAATGAGGCCCAGGGAAGCCGAAATGTGGGAGACCCCTGGTTTATAATGAACCCAGTGATCTAGTAAGTAAAATGTTTGCTTGAGTTCTGTGAGCCGCTTGAGCAAATTAATCTCAAACCCCGGGAAGGGGTTGTTGGAACTTCTGATCTATGGATTTATAGCCAGTCCCTCAGAAGCACAGCTGACAGCCTGAGCTTGCAACTGGCATCTGAAAGTGCTGTGTTGGGGAGGATAGTCTTGCAGGACTGACCCCTTCACCTGGGGAATCTGACGTTTTTTCCGGTAGAAAGTGTCAGAATTGAGTTGAATTATAAGACACCCAGCTTGTGTTCCCAGTATTGCTTATTGAATATGTCAGAGAAACAGCTTCAATCCACACATTGGATCTGGGACCAGAAAGTAAATAGGGAGAAATGGGAATAACTGCTCAAAAATATAGAGTTTCTTTTGGGTGTGATAAAAATGTTTCAAGATTGACTGTAGTGATTATTCAACCCTGTGGCTATGCTGAAAATAAATAAATTGTATATTTTCCATGGATGAATTTTATGGCCTGTGAATTATACCTCAATAAAGCTCTTATTCCCCCAAAATATATAATACATGGCCTCCATGAGCCGGCTTGGTATGGGCTTCACCTACCTTGATGCCTATACCTCCTTCCATGTGCAGCCTGATGTGCCACACTCTTCTCAGAACATTCTTCCTCTACTTTACATGGTGCATCTCTCCCGATTCGATATCACTTTCTCAAGGAAACTCCTTGCTCACCTAGCTCCAGCCTAGATCGAGGCCAGGTCCACTAAGCCCATGCATAGCCTACCCTTTACTCTTCCTCTCTGGCAACCGTCAGTTTGTGGCCTTTTGAGTCCTGTCTGTCTTCCCCACTGGATTCTATAATAAGCCCCATGAGGGTAGCTCCATACCTGCTTTGATCACCAATGTACTTGACCTCAGGACCTAATGAAGAAGGAGGCCTCAGTTAGTCTTTGTTGAATGATAAATGAAAAATAGACAGCTCTCTGCTGCCAAGTTGGAAAACCAGCTAACAAATTACAGATTCACGTAGCTTGAGTTCCACAAGTGACTCAATAAAAAGACATTCTTAGGCATTCCAATTCAAAATTACAAAGAGATTGAAAACCCAAATGACAGGGCAAGCTTCTGTAGAAACATTGGCCTCTTCCCAGGAAAATTTCTCCTTAGTAGGTGGGAACAAACTCTCTGAGCAGCCAATTACTAGGAAGCCATGACCGACACTTGCTGTTTTTCAAGATAGAGATTGACTCTCAAAGGTTCTAGGCTAAGAGAGAGAGTGTGACCCAAACCCTTCATCCCGATGGGCTTTCAGTGCAGGATTTCCACTTTTTGCTGGTGGTCATAGACCTGCTGGTGGCTTAATCAACAATGACCACATTGCCTCCCCGGTGACACTCCAGTTCCCTGTCACCTTTATGATGCTTTGAACATCACAAAAGCAGAGAAAACATACACAAAACACCACGGTAAAAACAGAATTCATTATTATACCATTAAACTTGAGTGGTTATGTTAAGTATTAATAGAATGGATGTCAGTTTAGAAAGGTTATTTGACACTGTCCTAGGTTCACTACCGTTTTTATTCCTACATCTTCATAAGGCTACAGTAATCTTCAGAACCAAGAGTGAAAAGAATAATATCTCTGACCAGTCAAGGTTTGGACTCTGTATTGTAAACCATTTGATGGTGAACCAGGATGGAAACCTGGTCATACTTGACAACCTGAGCTCCCATTTTCTAATTAAACTTGACTTAATACATCAATAAAATTTTAAAAATTCATCCCTCGGGACCTGGGGTCTCTCATCAAAATAGTGCATTCTCAATCTTGCTCAGCCAAATCCTACTGTTTTATCATTCGGATATGCAGTATTGATCGGGTCTGTTACAAGTAGTAAAACTGTATGTGGGGGTTCCCTGGTGGTGTAGTGGCTTAGGCTTCGGTGTGCTCAACACCGTGGCCTGGGTTCGATTCCCAGCCAGAGAACTACCCCCCCAAAAAAAATAAATAAAATAAAATTGTATGTGCGTGGACACAATCGTTTAGTGGTTAGAGGTTATCTCAGGGTATGGGGGAGGGGGTGGGAGAGAAGGGACAGGAACTCAAATATACGGTGATAGAAAGAGGACTGACTCTGGGTGATGAGCACATAACACAACACATAGATGATGTAATGTAGAACTGTACACCTGGAACCTATGTAATTTTTACTAATCAATGTCACCCCAATAAACCTAACAATAAAAAGAAAAAAAAAGTGTGTGTGCCTTTTCATATCTCATTATGATTAACGGTGAGCACTGAGGTTTCAGTTGTTCTCTTTAGGATATTTGGGCAATTCTTCATCTTGGAAAACTTGGGGCTTGATCGACTGTGAGACCCACACACATGTACTCTCTGTTTATTGTGTGTAATCATCAATCTTGATCAGTCTTTTTCGTTATTGGTGCAATGTATACCTTTTTCCAGAACTATGTGTCTCACATTAATTTCTTGTAGTCACACTCTACTGATAACACAGTAAAAAATGTATAAACCTACTTATTTAATTTTAAAAATTCATTATTTCTTGACACTGCTTTATTGATTAAAATGAATATATCCTGAAATATTTACCCTTTTAATAAATCATGTATCAGCTTTTTTTGAGCTCTTTCACAAACTCAACTTTCTTTGGTTAATCATAATTATTTTTTTCCGTTTTGATGTCAAAATTGTTGCAGTTGGGTCAGAGGTTTCCTTATCCTTCCACCACTACTTGCCTGAAATCCTGTTTACTGGTCCCATTCTAAATTTTCTTTGCTTTAAAACGCAGACTCATCCTCCAAGATGTCTTAATTCCTGTCAGTGAGAGCCAAGGTTCCACAGAAGTGTCGCTGCTGTTGATGTGATGCACTCAGGGTCCCAACCAGGAAAACATATGTCTGGTAAAGGCCATGAGTTCACAATGATGTTTCCAACTGAATTTACGTTTCCTTCCTCTGCCTTGCCAACCAGCATTATGCCATTCCTTGGGTGACAATGATGATGTCTGCTGGGTTGGTCTCCTTGTTCCAGTTGACCAACCTGTCCTCCTTCATAAACAGGGGGAAACACACACACACGTGCACGCACACACACACACATGCACGCATGCACGTGGACGCATGCATGCACGCACGCACGCACGCACGCACGCACGTGGACGCACGCACACATGCACGCACGCTCACATGCACGCACACACACGGACGCGTGCACACACATGAGCGCGCACGCACGCACGCACACTCACCAGAGCCAGCATTCTTCTCACGTGCCATTGTTGGAGGCGGCCTCCTGACAGCGAGACATCCCTATTAGTCAATCCATAAAAAACAGAAGACTTTTCTGATAATCTAACTGGAGAATCAAAACCTATTTTTAATTAAAAAAAAAATTTAAGATCCTAGCCTACTTTAGGTTCATTCTCCAAGAAAAAAGAACAGGGAAACGCTGAGCTATAAGCACAAAATCCAGGACTGCTCCAGTCAGTAAGGACCATTATGGACCCACTGGCTGTGCAAAGCCCCCCGAGTGTCCCTGCTATCCCGGTGCCTCCCCTAGGACCCCTGCAACACGGCTGCAGCAGTGAGCCTCTAGCAAGGCACTCCCAGGGCCCTGCTCCAAAGACTCAGCCCCTCCTTGGTTGGCACCATTCTTCAAGCCCAGGAGTCATTCTTCACTCCTCTCTTTCATTGACTCCACAGAAAGCCCCCATGGCTCTACCTTCAGGTATCTCCAGAACTCACCACCTAAATCTGAACCACCATATTCAGTTACCTGGATGACAGCACCGGCCTCCTATCAGACCCCGCTTCCTCCCTCGCCTCCTGCTGTCTTCTCTCAACAGAACAGCCACACTGATTATTTTAAAATGGAAGTCGGATCCCGGCCCTTGGTGCTTACAACACTTCAGTGGGTGGGATGTCACTCAGAGTAAGAGCTGTACTCCTCACAGGGGTCTACAAGACCCCTTATCTCCCGAAGCTCCACTCTTTCTACTCCAGCCCTGACTCCAGCCAACCCAGCTCCTTGTGGTCCCTGGAGCAGGCCAGGTGTCCTCCAGCCTCAGGGCTTGGTACCACCTGATCCCTTTACCCCTGTGCTCTGCCCTCAGATACCTGCTTGCCGGCTGTCCTCATCTCCGTCAGGTCTTTGATTTATTCTCATCTTCTCCACAAGGCCTTCCATGACCACTCTGTTTAAAATTTCAGCCCACTGTAATACCTTCCTCTCTCCCTTCCCAATTCTCCTTGCTGCCTCTTCTACCCTTTTTATATTTTCCCTTACTGATCAACTTCATTATTTATTGTGTGTCTTCATCACTAAAATACAAGCTTTTACTAACGCAGGAGTTGTTTTGTTCACTATTGAATTCCAAGCACCTAGAATAGTGCCCAGCACAAGGTGGGCACTCAATAACTATTTGTTGAAATTAGTCAGAGCTCCTGCCATAGCAATTGGTAAAAAATACGAATGCATCACCTAAAACTAGCCTATAAAACTATCCTATAAAAGGCAGTCAATGGGAAAAGAAACAACCAAGTGCATCATGAGAAAACAACTGTGGTTAGCAAGATGATTGCACACGAATTCAGAGCAGCCAGTCAGTCCCAGGGCTCCCACAGCCCCACCCTAAATTACCTGACTACGGGAGGCTTGGCCTTGGTGCTATAGGAAAGATTGCTCTTTGTGCTTCATCAGTTCTCAAATTCATTTCAAAATTACAGCTGGCTTCATTTTCAGATCTTGACTTTCTTGAACAGTGCATCTCTTTATTTTATTTTAATTTTTTTAGAGTTTTCTAATCGTCTTTTCATTTTCTTGTCGGCTCATCACGGACTTCAACATTCCCTGACATTCAACTCAGCTGTTATATCCCAATTCCTTTACCTGCAGACCTGGCTCAGTCTTGTTGTTTTTTTTACATCCTATGTTTTCCCCTTTCTTGAATCCTTCTCTTGTTTTGCTTAGGCTCACCCAACAAATAAAATATTATTTGTTTATTCCAGAAGCAGAGCACAGGAGGTAACCTTTCTGAGTCTTTGTCTGTCAGCCAGCATGCCTATTTGGTTCATGTCTAGAATCTTGTCACGTTTATAGTCCAGGCGACTGCCGATGCCATCAAAGGCTGGTCTTTGCAGCCACAACTTTCATATGTTACCCAAGGTCCCTCTCTCTCACAGTAGCTACCAAGCCATGTAGAGACAGTGGAAGCCAGCTCTCCAGGATAGACAGACCCTACGCCTGTAGTAAGTAGTGAACAAATTCAGTATGTGTCCATTAAGTTATATTATGAACTCATCAGTGTGTCTTGCTACGAAAGCCTACTGTGAAGGGTTTTACAAAAATAAATCACCCATTGATTTATCACTGGGGAACATCTAGATTCTTATCAAGCAAATCTGCTTAGAGCAAGGGATGACTGAAATAGCCAGGCATGCGAAACTGTCATTGCTGCTTTCTATCAAAAAGCAAAAGGTAAAAGGGTTGTAGGAAGTCAAGAAGCTGGAAAAACAAATGAATTAATGATGCAGAATTTCAGGAAGATGGAGAAAAATTGAGAGACAACTTGGAGGTAACATTCAAGCCTCAACTTTATAAAAGATGAAAAAAAAAGAAAAAAATGTCTGTTGTGTAGTAGTCATAATGGACACAGTACAAAGGAACTCAGAAAGAGCCTAGGAAAATGGGCACAATGAATGCTGTTTTCTGAAGTAAGTTAGGACCCACTACTATTCAGCATCTCTGGTCTTGGTGGAGTTAAATGCATAAAATATCAAGCATCAATTTAATCAGAGAAGGGTTAACATTCTCAAAATCACAAATGACCGATCATTTCCAGAAGACCACACTTCATCTCTTGATTCCCTGCTTGCATTTCGGGAAACGTCTGATTACGGGACAACCCACAGACAAAGTCTTCAAAGCAGCAAGGGAACAAGACAATTAGAAGCCTTCTTTCAGGCTGGCTGAATTAGCAGGGGCTCTTTTAGCCTTTTCCTTCATTGGCTGAGGCCTCCGCAACCACAGGCTCACAGCCCCCTCTGCTGTTAAATTGCAAATGACAGTGCCTGGGTGTTGGGGCCGGGACTGCTCGCAGATTCTGGTTTGGGGCAAGAGGCAAATTACAAGAGCAGAAAATATACAAAATTTGTTTTCATGCAAACCTTCAGGATGAGTTCATCTTGCTGGTAGCAGACAACAAAAGACAAAGCAAAATAAAACCGGGCAGCTGAACTTTCCCAGCAAAGCGGCTTTTCAGCCTTTTCCAAGCTGACAAAATCCCCCATTCACCCACATCAAGGTTCCAAAACAGGAAAAATACACTTTTTCGAGTGCCATTTGTGAAACACATGTAATTCTGTCTCCATGGAAATCAAGCCCAGAGTAACAGTAAGGATTAGAATTTAATGTAGAGAACGAGGGGCTTATCTTTTGGATTCCAAAGGAATAAACCCCTGGCTTTTTAGTCCAGCATTACAATGTACGTACCTGACCTAACAGAGGTAAAATTAGAGGCAACATGGCAACATTATAATGGAGGTTTTCACTTCTATTTATAACTTGCTTATTTGATCCTTTTTCCTCGCCAAAAGCACCAGACAGGCTCAAGATCCTTAAATGCCCTCATCCCAACACCACTTATTTCACCATGAGAGAGAGCCCAGTTTATAAGAGAAAGGATATTGGTCGTATATATAATTTGCATGTTCCTTTAACGTATCTTAGTGGATATACCGAGAAGCCACACAGCAAGATGGTCAGGCAGATGGACTCCGGAGACAGGCTGCTGCTTCAGAGATGTGCCTTGTCATCTACTAGCTGAGTGACTTCAGGCAAGTTCTTTATATCCCTGTGTGCCTCAGTATACCCGTCTATAAAATGGGGGAAGACAACAGAATTCATCTCTGGGGTTATTATGAGGATTAAATGAGTTGATATTTAGAAAGTGCTTGAACAGTGCCTGGCAGAACTGTTTAAGTGGTGGTTTAACACCAACTACTAAACAATACCAAACAGTAATAAAATAGAAATTGTGCCGTGGCACTGAAGTGTGCTTTTTGGCATTGCAACTGGCAGGCTTTGGTTTTTATCAAGCATGCCTTTTCTACGTTCATGAGACTGTTGTGTCTTTGGGACTGTTGTGTCTTTGGCGCTCTCTCACTGCTCAGGTGTAACACAGGGTTTGCCTTCTGCTAATGCGGAGGGAGTTGGGCCTTGCGGGAGTCAGAAGAGCAATTTCTATAAAGAAAGGTCTTGGCAATGCCACCTGGTTGGAAGGGGAACTAACAGAACTGTCTTAAAACAAACATATCCTCCCTTGCTCCCCTACCCCCATTATTCTCTTTTACTTCACCCTGTTCTTTTCTTCTTTGATTTAATAGAATGTGTAATTTTACATTTATTTGCGTGTCTCTTTCCTGTCTTTCTTCTCCACGGGTGTAAATGCTGTAAGAACAGTGACAACAGCAACGTTATTCACCAATGGGGCCTAATTTTCAAAACAGTGTTTGGCCCATGCTGTGCTCTCAATATCCGCTGAATAAATGAACAAATAAACTCTGAGGTTATTATGTGCACAAGACAGCAACAACAAAAACAGCCAAGATCATTTGAAAGGAAGAGGGACTTATTTCCACAGAAGAAAATGGTGATCCACCCTTATTTCTGAAACACTTGGCTTTGAGCTTGGTGTTTGATGATGAACAGGGATATTTACCAACAAGCCTTGGCTGCTTCTGCAAGAAGTTGATGAAAGAGCTCAGCAAAAATGGAAGAAGCCTGTCCCTGTGAGCACCCTGGTCAGTTAACCAAGACCTGCTCTTGTTCCTTCAAGTTGAGAGCCTGGCGCACGGCCAGCAGTCACCCGCACAGAAGGTGCAGACGTTTCTGGAAAAAGAAGGAAACTTCTCCATTACTCTTTCCCAAGTATCCCTGCTTGCCCTACATTGAGGGTGCTTTAGTCACAGTTTGGATTAAATTCAGGAAAAGAATGGGAGATGCAGAAGCTCTCTGCAAGGGAGTTTTTCAGTAGGGTATGTTGAGCTGTTTTCCCGGCAGGGCCCTGGAGTTTATTTAAGTTCTAATTAAGGAAAAGACCTGGCACGCTAGCACAGCTTGGCCGACTCACTGGTTTCCACTCAGAACTAAAGGGTGGGGTGGGGCTAGAGCACTTTTAGGCATAATAACTTCCTGAATTCTGTCCGTCACTGTTCTGGGTCTGTTTCTCATACTAATATCTGATCCAGGACTTACATGTACACATGCAGTTATACAGGAGACCCTCACCTTGATGGAAACATCTGTCTTCAGCAATTTATGGGCACTGAAATCATAAAACTTTCTTACACAGGAAGGAGTCCCTTCTCACAATTTCCTAAGCTGTAAAAAGTGGGTTATAGCCACATTCCAAAATATATAGTATATATATGTGTATGTACATAAAACTATATTTTGTATAGCTAATACAATACCTATTAGCCTGTTTGTACTAATTTAATGTTACTCTAATAAATAAACTCATTCTGCTCAGTTTTCTGGTGAACCTCATGAAAGACAATCCACCTGTCCCCTGAATACAAACCGTTCCTTTGACAGGCGTGAATGGTTACCACCAGTTCAAAACCTGCTGCTTCATTTTCCCTTTCTTTATACAACTCATTTTCCTGTTTTCACATAATTTGTTCAAATATTTCTGTTTTCCTAATTATTCCAAAAAGTTTCTTCTTTCTCAGGACGCCGTGTTTGCATCCCCATTGTCAGGTGAAGAGGCACAGGGCAAGTGACAGCAGGGAGACCAGGCGCCCTGGTTTGCCTGAGACCCTCCTGGTTTGTAACTGTGGTTCTGGCATGGTGTGCAGGGCACCCCCTTCACTCTCGAGAGTGCCTGGGTTTGGATACTAAACGGTGTGGTCTCTCTAGGTCTCTATGACCAGAACCCACCTGAGTGATGGCAAGCAAGGGTGGCCTGCAGTCCACTGCTCTCTTCATTACACACTGATGAAACAAACACACAGAAGGACAGAGGGAGATCACCACACAGACACACCCCAGAAAATGAATTTGTATGTATCCCTGTTCAAGGGAACCCTGCCTGAGTCCTCCTGTAAGCAGCTTTCATCCATTTCTTTATTGTGCTTCTCTATGGAAGACTTCAGGAAGGAAAGTTTCCTTTATTTAAGTTGAAAAGCTTGCATTCCTCCCAGCGAAATGCTATGACGCCCCGTCCTTTGCGCCTGTTTCTCCAGCCACAGCAGCATTTCCCCGTGTGGGCATTTTACCTGAATGAAGTCCTTGCATGGACAAGGTGAACCTCTAAACTGAGGCTATCTGCTGTAGCTGCTGGGCTCAAACGAACCTTCCCTTGGGCTCCATCCTAGTGCACACGGGGTGCCCACACGCACGTGGGTGCCCACACGCACGTCCGCAGCAGCATGACCCAAGGATGCAGCTCACGCAGGGGTGGCAGAGGGGCAACTACCCCCGCATTTATAATCAATTCCCGATTTGCAGGTAAAGAGGAAAAGAACATTAGGTAATCAGAAATTACATGGTCTCAGGTCAACCTGAGCATGAGCAGTTAGTTGACGGTTACCCCATGACACCCCAGAGAACCAGGCACTATCATTACTGCCATGTTATCAGGGAGGAAAGGGAAGATATCTTGAAACGGCAAGATAACGTTCCCAAGGCGAGTAAGTGACAGAACCAGAATTTCTTTTAGTTGTATTCTTAAGTTGTGAAATGTAAGCTCATGGAATAAAATGTACATGTAGACTATAACGAATAATTATAAAGCAAACAGCTACGAGGGCTGCCTGGAAAAAATCCAGTCACAATGCCTGTGTTTCATGTCACACGGCTGGATACTTTCCAGACGGCCTTCGCATGTAACTGCGACCAAAGAAACAGCACGGTCAGCACCCTAGAAATGATCCTCCGAACCCCACCCTGGGTCCCTTCTCCATCCTGCTTCCCTCTCTTCCCCAGGGCAGATGCTGGCTTGACTTCTACAAGTAATCACTTCCTTGCTTTTCCTTATCATTTTACCACCTGTAGATACATAAAGCCAGGATTTCTACTCAGGTCTGGGAAACTCCAGTCCTTGCTCTTAGCCGCAAGATAACGTGTCTTCATCTTGTTCTATCAGTGGCTGAAAGAAGAGTTTAAATTGTGAATCAATTATGGATTCGTTTCTCCTTTTAGATCAGTGTCTACTTTATGTATTTTGAAGTCGTTATTAGACACACACAAATTTAGAACTACTTTATCTTCCTTTTATTATTATATGTCCCTCTTGATCTCTAATAATGATGCTTAAGTTCTTATTTATAGCTTATAGCTGTCAAGCCTGTTTTGGCTGATAGCAATGCTATCCCAGCTTTCTTCATGGTATCTTTTTCCATCCTTTTTCTGCCTCAATAAGACTTGGAGCATCTTCCTACTGTATTTTTTTTGGTTTCTTGATCTATTTGCAAAGTCATTGATACTTTTTTATTTTTAGTTCTGAAATACAAGACTAGAAAAAGAAATAGGGAAAAAACGAAAAACAGAAAGATGTGAACGAGTCCCAGTCCCACATCAAGCCTCCAGCCTGACTGGCACTCTCCTTTGGCAGCTGTGCTTCCATGCAAAGAAAGGCTGCAGCTGGGTTTCAATAAATAGAGGCGCACTCATTTACGTAGGTTATGTCTAATGGGAACAGATTAGAAAGTTGTTTATTCACAGATACTTGCTGCATAAGCACGCTGGAGTACACGGCATCAATGTGTCATACATGGTACCACAATCACTGCAAGTCAAACTAGTCTGTCAGCCAGGAGACGGACTTCTGTGGTCACCGGAGCCTCCAGGCGGCAGCAGCCGGGAGGCGCCCCAAGTCCTCACTCCTCGGCACTCTGTGTGCTGATGTAGTCCTGGAGAAGAGCCTGCACCTCTGCCCGCCGGCTCATCTTGGTGGCCTTGCCCTGAAAGCGGCCTTTCTTCCCTGCTCCTTTACCTTCTAGCACCTCAGCCACCCTGGAGGGCAGAGAGAGAATCAGGGGGAGGTCTTCAAGGGAAAAGCCACAGAAAAGCCAGCCACAGCCCTGAGTCTTTCCCCGTGGGTTGGGGGGAAGGGAGAGGGAGCACAGATGGCTTCTAGAAATCCTCCTTAAAAATACTTGCACCTGTCCTCAAAGATAATACCTGTAGGTACCATATTTATTTAAGAGTGAATAACGAGAAACAACAGAAGTGCCTAGAAATGGGCTAGATAAATTATGGGAGCCTCCGGGGAGCAGGGGGAGTGCACACGAGGGGTGAGGGGCTGCACACATACCTGCAGGAAGCAGCAGTGATCAAACTGGGGGTGAGTGAGAAAGATGGGATTGTGGGGTAACCTGGGCGAGCCTGAAGCATCTGAAGAGTTCCTCGTACCTACTACCTTGTGGGATTGTGGGCCCAGGGTTGCCCTCTTTTTTGAGAAAAGCTAGAACTGTATTTTTTTATGTAAAAATCCCTGGTTTTAAAATGTAGCAACTAATTTTTAAAATTCAAAATAGTACGCAGGCCAAACCAGTCTACAGGCCGATTCTGGCTGCCTTCAAACCGCTGCTTTAAAAGCTTATGTTTTCCTATAATGCTTTACAGAGAACACATATTCATCATCACTGAGGACTCAGACAACCCTAAATGCTGGAAAGAACAGGGGGCACCACACCATCTTACCTAATTTAAAGCAAAATATGAACTATAATATAAGGGTAAAGAAGTCCAACAAAATTCTTACTTTTCCTTAACAACTACATCAATGCCTTTTTAAATTTTGTCTCAAAATCCTAATTTCCCCCCCAAAAGTTAGTACCACTGTTTTGCTGGTACGGTACCTTAAGCACATGTTTCATCTGCCTGATAACCCAGCACCTATACTCATGTATCACTCAGGTTTATAAATTGAGATTAATAAAATCTCCATTTCTCAAAGGAAAAAGAAATGACCTCAGATTTAGAGCCAAAGACCTGGGTCTGAGTTTCAGTTTTGCCACTTTAACCAGGAGTCCCAGGCACAAGGCATGCCGTCCCTCATCTGTAAGAGTGGGAATGATGGCGGTGAAAATTATTTCTGCTCAGCCCACCTCAAGGGCCTGTGATGTCAATTAAAACGAGACTGCACATGCGGTGGCCCCCGTCGTTGGTAAAGGGTTATAATAGGAGGTCAGGCTTATAGGCTCTCCCACCCATGCACAACAGGCCACGGAAGATTACCTGGGCCCCAGGGTCTCCACGGCCTCAGCTGGCCCTGCCAGTAAGAAGAGGCCAGCACCTTTCTCATCGCCCACCGTTAAGAACAGGAGAGTGTCCTAGGAGGTAAGACAAGGAGATGAACCCTGGTGCTTAGGGGTGTGGGGTCAACCCCCTCAACTCTGCACTCTCCTCAGTCAGAACAGATTTTTAAATCATGCTGCAGGAGTTCCCTGATGGTGTAGTGGCTTAAGGCTTCAGCGTTGGCACTGTCAGCGCTGCAGCCTGGGTTTGATTCCCAGTCAGGGAACTACCCACATACCAAAAAGCAAAACAAACAAACAAAAAAAATCATGTTGCAATTATAATGTATGCAATCAACATGCTGTACACTTTAAACTTACACAATGTCACATCTCAATTAAAAACAAAACAAAACAAACTCCTCCCATAAGTGGTGTTCCGGATGAATGAGTAATGGTGCAGCCCACCAGAGCCAAGAAAGTATTTGAGAGTGACTGTGGGAACTTTGGTTCAACATTAAGGAGGCAGACAGCTGCTCTTGACCATGGCCAAGCACAAAATGCCTTTCATGATCTGACTCCTGCCAACCTTTGCAGCTGGCCACTAGCCGTCCCCCACATACCCCATGCCTGCCGCCATTGACTAAACGTCCACATTCCCCTCTGCCTGGCCACACCTGCTCCCTTGTCTACAGATGACCACTAAGCAGTCTCCAAGGGCCCCTCCCCTGAAGCCTCCCCACCTTTTCAGGTAATATGCTCCTCTACCGCTAACATTTATCACCCTAAATTTCACATTTTGACATACATGTTTGTCTCTAAGACTGGAGAGTGAGGTCCTTGAGAATCAGTACGCTCTACAGAAGAATTATGAAGAGAGTAACACACACTGCGTGGCCCAGAGGAGGCATTCCAAAACCTTCTTTTTGGAATAAATACAGAAGAGAGAGCTGGAAATCACTAAGCCCCGCACTGTCAGGATGGGGGAGGGCAGATGAAGCCAGAATAAAAGGAAAATGGAAGGCATGGCCTGCAAAGGCCTAGCCAACCCTGGTATTTCTAACATCAGGCCCTCGGCACACATAAACCCAGGTGGCTCAGAGGAGTTCCAGCTCTGCTATAGGAGCTCAGAAGCTGGCAAATGGCACAGCCCCACAAAGGTCAATACCACAGACCTAGCTCAACACCTAACAGAGCTGGGCTCACGGCTCTGACCATAAGAAACAGTACTGAGTGAATTTCTGTTCCCTACTCTTCGTGTGCTCGTGTGGAGAAACCTCAGCTCAACTAACGCCCTCATTCAGGCCGCCACCCAGTGGACAGAGAGAGCCGCGTGCTCCGCTTACCTCTGGCCCCGTCTCGTTGGCAATGATATTCATGAACTCAGAGTCGCCCTCCTTCCTACAACAGAGGACACACGGAAGTGAGATCCAGGGTACAGTGGGAAAGTGCAGCCTGCCCCACCCCGCCTGTCTGGGCCAACTCCCCGCTCCCTCAGCAAGGACAGCGAGAGCTAGCTGAAGGCCAGCAGGCCGCCTTTCTCAGCCTCCGCAGTTCATAACAAGCTTTGCATTTGTTTCCAGCTCCCATAAGTAAGATTCTCCCAGGTAAACGAAGATCTGTTAGATGGCGAATGAAGGTGAGGGAAGGTGCTAAGTAAGTTACAGTGAAGATGTTTCTATCGAACCCAAGGAATCTGGTTAGGTGACACATTTCTCAGGGACTCCTCCGCCTTGAGAATGCTAGTGAGCGGCCCAATGCCCACTGTGCACTGCATACCAGGCACAGGACGAGCCCTAACACCCAATGCTCCTTGCCTTGTCTCTCACCTGTGTAATGCGACCACACCTCCCCAGTCTGGGCTGTTCCTGAGGCTGTGGGCAATGTGCACAGCCAGGTCTCTCAGCAGATTCAGGTTGTTCTGAAATGGGTGCCGTGACTCAGTAGACAGGTGCAAAGGGGAACCACCTTCCCTCCACTCATTCTTCCCTCACTCCCGCTCCAACAAACTACACATCTGGTTGGGTGGAGGGGCCGAGTCTGGGGAGTGCACTCCCAGCAGAGTCCACCATGCCCTTTCCACCCTCCATGGAATAATCACCTTCTGTAGGAGCTTGGTGGTATTCTGCAGCTTTTTCACTGCTTCCGCATGATCCTCTGCTCCACACCTGCAAGAGAAAGTCCAGGAAGGTCTGCCCAGCTTCCCAATTGCTCTTGGTGCTGGGCATATATCAGTGATGTCCTTCCTTAGTATGTGTGTCTCCCTCCAGATGGGGACCTGAGGGCATTCTGAGGATGCGTCTTAGGCAACTGGGGGAGAGGATATGAAGGATTAAACCATTTTGTGTGGGTCTGATTTACTATTCAAAGCACTTTATCATTTATGATCACATTTTACCCCCAGAGATAGATTATTCTGTCTGCCTTAAAGGTAGGAAATCTAAGCCCCGAGGTGTCCAGGATCTAAGAAACAGGAGGCAACAGACAGGGGCATACTTAAGCAGAGTGGTCAGTGCTTTTTCATTTCCGTAACTTCTCTCCATCCACTTCAGCACCCGGTTCCCAGCCAGAAATATCAGGTTGGTTTTGTTCTTTTTCCCCTTCTCAATGCCCAGAATTTTAATGATCTACAATGAGGCAAAGGGGTAACACACGCATATGCAGAAACCACACTGGGTGCTGGACCCATGCGTTGGAGATACCTAGACCGCCCCCCAGACTCGGAAGCAGTAAAGGATTTCACTCAGGACCCCTCAATTGCCCCCTCCTATCACTGCCAGCCCTGTTGTGATCCTCCACTCCCCTGACACCCTCTCTCCCAACCTTTGAAAGTCCTTCCTCACTTACCTGAAGGTCACTGAGATTGCTCACGTGAGTCCCACAGCACATGTTAGAATCAACACTCTTGATGGTTACAACTCGAATGGGCCCAGCGTGATCATCCGGCAAACCCCGGCCCCGCACCTGGAATGCAGGGGAGAAGAGCTGTCAGAATTCTGATGAGGAACCCTCAGGGGCCCACCCTACAGAAGCCGTCGCACTGGCTCTCCCCTCACCTGCTCCACCTCAGGATCACTCAGGCTCAGTTCTCGCACATTCACGGGCAGCCGATCTCTGATTTTTTCATTGACACTCTGCTCAATGGCAGCTACTTGCTCTGCAGTCATAGAGGGGCTGTCCAGCTCAATCACACTCCGGAATCGCCCCAACTCCCTGTCAGAAGAAGTAGAGTAGCCACAGGATGCTGATGATGACAACGACAGTATCAGAAAGTTTAGAGTTTGCAAAAAATGTTCATGTAAATTATCTTTTTTAATTCTCACAAAAATCCTGAAAAGCAGGCATTGTCACTTCCACCCTACGGGTGAGAATGAGTAAGGGACATGATCAAGGTCACGTAGCCAGGATTTATCCCCTAGGCCTCTGGGCTCCAAGCACCATGTTCTTTCCTAAGCAAAGGCAGATGTCTTTTTTCTCATCCTCATGTTTCCCCAAAGAAACACAAGGTCATCCAGTCTCAAAGGCAACAGCAGAAGATAGCGGATTTTGAGCACTATCCTTTCTTTTACCCTCCTATCCCTTGACCATTACTGGAAAAGGAGCTGGTAGTCAGGGACCTTGCCCTACAGTTGGTCTTATGCCTCCTGCTCACCATGATGTTGTCTTCAGCCCAAACAGATGATCCGCAACTGCTGTGATGAGATGCTGCCCTGAGCAGAGAGAACAAGAGACAGGAGAACAGTGAGAAGCCCAGACAGCCACATGCTCCCACAACAACATTTTCCTTGCTGAAGCCCAGCCAGGCACCACGTAATGCCCTTGAAATACTTTATAGAATATCCTCATGAGAATTCTGCAAGAGGCTTTATGATGCCATCTCACAAATGAGGAAACTGAGGCCTGGAGAGATCAAATAACTTGCCAAGGCAATGTAGCTTACCAGAGGCAAGATTTGAACTCAAGTTTTAATGTGCTACATTCATTCATACAACAAACATGTACCAAGTGCCTACCACATGCAAGGCACAGAAATGGCATCATCCCTGCATTTTCCCTGACTGACACAGTGAGGAGGAGGAAGAGAAAGAGAAGGAATTAACTGCAAAGGCAAAGAGCCTTGAAGGAGGAAAGAAACAGGACAAATTCGAGGAACTGAGGCCAGTGCACCCCAAACATAGACAAGATGAGGAGGGGCGCCAGCTGAGGCTGGAGCCATGGACAAGCACCAGTGCAGGTAGGGCCCGGAGGCCCTAAGTTTGGCTTCATGATGAGAGCTACAGGGAGCCTTTGAAAAGTTTTCAGAGGTGAGTGAGAAGATCAGATACTCGTTCTAAAAAGATCATTCTGGCTGCTTTGTGAAGAATGGGCTGCAAAGAAGACTGACTGTGGAGAGACTAGCCGGCGGCTATTAGTGAGGCCTGGGGAAAGACAATAAGAGCTGGGACTAGAATGATCACATTGACAGTGGAAGGAAGTAGAGAAGTACTTAGAAAATAATCCTGTAGGACTCAGTGACTGACTAGCTATCTCCAAAGAGGTGTCTAGACTGACTTCTAGGATTTCAGCAACTGAGAGGGTATTGATAACCATGCACTAAACACAGAGAATGCTAATAGAACACCAGGTCTGGGGGGGTGGGGGGGTGGCTTTGTAATTCCATTTTGGATATTTTGAGATTAAGAAGTCTATGAAACATCCAGATAAAGATACCAAGAGGGAAGTTGGTATAATAGTCAAACCCAGCAGCCATTCTAACACTTTAATTGTTCCTATTCCTTTTATAACATTTACATCCTGCCTCAATCAGAGCTGATTCTGAATATATCTGTCTCTTCCAAAAGGTCAACTCCTAGAGAACGCAAACCATGCGTCAATCACCATGGCATCCACACACACAGGAGCTGCCCCTCCTGCAGATCCCTTATCCCACCCCGCATACCTGAATGCTGCTGCATGTGGTCAAACCTCCGCTCCCAATCTACCCGGACCAGGACTTCAGTCCCAGGGGTCAGAGGTGTCTGTGTGAAATGATCAGCCTCGGCCCCACGTCGGATCACTCTCAGCACAGAGATGTCATTGATTGTACCATGGTCATCAGGCTGGAAAAAGAAGTAAACATAATCAGTGGGGAGGCAGGGTTCACCCTAACTCTTGGCTACAAAGATCCATTGGGGAAAGTGTGAGAAACACAGTCAGATTTTGAGATTCCCTAAGAAAGAAGAGGTAATGTCAAGGTGGTCCACATTGTTTCATGAGGGGATTATGTCTGTCCTCTTCACCCTGAACACCTACATGTTTTGTTCTTTGGAATAGAATAACAGAATTAAAATGAAGATTGTAACTACGGCAATGAAGATTTTAGTAAAACTCAAGAACCTTAATCCTCACTCTTACTCCCTTAGTTTAGATCATTATCTTTCAATAGTTTCTAAAATGATCTGAATTTTCTCCCTCCCTCCACTCCATCCTCTGCACTGCTACTAGAATTAGATTTTAAAATATTCATTCATTTAAAAAAATATCGAGTGCCAACTGCTTGCAAGACACTATGCCAGCCTAAGAATACAATGTAAACAAGACATGACTCCCTCATGGAATTTCAGAGTCCTAGAGAAGAATACAGACATGCAAACAAGTAATGGCAATATGATTTACAACATGCCATAACATAAAAAAGCACATTCTAGAGGAGCTCAAGGCAAAGAAACCTTACAGTCTTGGGGAATCAGGGCAGCCTTCCTGAAAGAACTGATGATAAAATGAGACTTTCTAAGGTTATCTGAGGTCACAAATTTTCTTCAGCAGATCAGAAAACCTCCATGTTGGGAAAGTCACTGTAATAATGATAACAGATACGAACTTGAAACTTTCTCACTATTGTGTTTACTGGACATGTTCTCTCTTGTCATTTCTTTGCCTAAGCACCCTCCATGGCTCACCATAGCTTCCTGAATGAAGTCCACACACCTTAACACACCCTTCAGGAACCTCTGAACTGACCCCCACTTACCTTTCCATGGTCATCTCCAGCCTGTCATCAACACACACCATAGACTCCAACTATATACAACTATTTGCAGTTAACCAGACTTGCCAGATTCTTTCAGGCTTTCCTGCCTTTGTATAATTTCTGCTGGAAAAGCCTTCTCCCATAATGCACGCCTTTCATGTTATTATCTTCCTTTCCCTTGTTCGCATTGGACCTTGTTGCTACCCCATCACAGTACTGGTAAGTCAGCCCTCTGTCAAGCTCTTTAAGGGCAATCTTTTTCAGTCCCTGTCAAACACAGAACCGGATTCCTACCCTAGGGCCTTTGTACTGGCTATTCCGGCTTCCTGGAATTCCTCCCCCGCCCCCCCCCCCAATTGTAATGGTTTACTCACTTCCTTTATGTCTCTACTGAAATAACTTGTCCCCTACTTAGACTATCCCAACATTCTCTTTCCCGCAAGCTTTAATTTTATTTATAGTACTTGTCATACCTGGCATACTATTTATCTATTTACAGTTTTGTTTTGTCTCCTCCAATAAATATTCTATGTATGTAAAGGCACTATCATGTTCACTCCTTAACTTTAGAGCCTGGAATAGAATCCACTATATGTATGCTATGGATAGGTAAGTATTTGTTGATAAACATTTGTTGAATGAAATTGAACTTTCATCTGTTTCCATTACGACTGGAACAGAAGGACAGGAGAGCATTTTCTACCTAGGCAGAAAGGAATTTGGAGCTTCCAGGGAAGAAGGAGGGGGAAGGGAGGGGTCTGGTACCTGTCCCCCGCCCTCGGGGAAAAGGAGCGTGTCTTCCAGCACCACTTGGAAACCGCTCAGCACTTCCTTCTTGCCATTGCTGCCTTCGATCTGCAGTTCCGCGGGGCGGCAGGAGACCACCATGGTGGTGAACTAGACAGAAAGGGATGAGAGAATGAACCCCGACCCCAGGCCTCAGTACACCGGGACTGAATCTACCTCGGCTCTCCCTCCACGCAGCACCCTCTTCTCACACCGCCCTATCCGCTTGGCAGCATTAGGTCCCTCAGCCAGTCGGCCTCACCTCCCGGGCGTAGCTGTCCCGCTGACACCGGAACGCCATCTCTCCTGTCTCCTACGACGCGGGGACCGCGCACAGTGAAACGCCTGAGGGCGGACGGGAGCCGATGAGGGACAATTCCAGCACGGAAGCGTTTCTGCGCAGAGGCAAGAGAGCAAAGAATGGGCGTGGCTGGGACAAATTCATTGAAAACGTGACTTGAAGACATTCCGGGATTTTTAGAAACTGTTTTAAGGCTTTCCAAAATGACCAGAAGACAAGACAAAACAAAACTGCAAACTGAACTTGTCAAGGCACTTAATTTAGCCTATTGGGCCCCAGGGCTAGGTGCAGTTTGGCCCCGCGAAAGCCCAGCTAGGTTGAGGTGGGGATGGTTTGAATACACAGCAGTGCTGCCCAATTAGAAATGTAATGCAAGCCATACGTTAATATATTTTATTTAAATAAACATGTCCAGAATATTTTTAAGTCATGTAATCGGTATTTTAAAATGAGTTTTTTCCTTAGAAAATTTTCGAAACCTGGTGTGTATATTTTACAGTGTAAATAATTTACACTTATCTCATTTCAGACTAGCCACATTTCAAGTTACCACCTGTGACTAGTGCTACCTTATTGGATAGTGTAGATAAAGATGTTACCAGAAATTAAGCTGCAATCATTGCCTTAAAATTTTAAACGGATTAAAAGTGAAAACCTTTCTGCTTTTTTTTTCTTTCTTCCTTTCTTTTTGCTCATTAGTTAATGATGATTACCAGTTTCAGTATACAGAACAAGGATATATAAATAAGTCAGCTAGCTATTCATGGGACTCTTTCTGCTCTTTTAAATCAACTAAAAAGTTCAAAGGCTCCAGATGTTTCAGAATTTAGGATTTTTCTGATTTGGGGCAATAATGCAGAGCATACTCCATGTGCTACAAAACACGCTCCATTTAGAACTCTGGGGCAATGCTATGTAATTAAACCCATTAATTTTTTTTTTTTGAGAAAGAAAGGAGGACAGAAGCAGAAGGAATGGGTGGCCTGCAGGCCCATGCCAGGGACACTAAATGGAATAAACAAAGACTATAGATAGCCTCACATCATTTTTTGGTCATGTTTTGATGTCAAATGAGTTTTAATGTCAAATTTTAAGTCCGTTTTCAGAATTTTTTGGTTTTCGGAATTATAGATAAGGGGACATAGGCTATAAAATTCAAGTCCCAACTTTGTCACTTATTGTAACTTGTTCGATCACCTATGAAGAAAAGACCTAATTATTTTATAGGGCTGATAGGAGGTTCAAAAAATTTTAATGACACAATATAGAAATAGTAAATTGCAAAACATGATTCAAATATAGCTTTGTATTATGTTTTTTAAAAAAGGACTAATGTCAATAGCAAAATGGTAAAAGACATGGATACAGCACATGAAAAGAAATATGAATCACTAATGAACAATGAATAATCTCCTAATTAAAAGCAAATTAAACCAAGTACATCTTTTTACCTTGGCAAATATCCATAAAAAGTTCTGGAGAATGGAGCACTGTCACTGGTGGGAGTGAGAATTAGTGCAATTTCATCTAAGCAGCTTGGCAACACCTATCAATGAAAATGTTAAATGTACCTATTCTTTGACTTAGCAATTCCACTTCTAGCAATTTACCCTACAGATATTTTTGCCAAATGTGTAAAGATCTAAAGGTTTTAAATGTTCATTGTAATATTGGTTGAAAATTGAAAAAGACTAACAACCACCTAAATCTTCCTCAATAAGGAACCATTTAAATTATGGAAAATGTATTCAATTGAATACCATGTAGCCATTAAAAAGTTGTATCTATGTACACTGATTTTGAAAGAACTCCAATATATATTAAGTGATAAAAAGCATGGTTCAAGATATACACAGTATGTTTCCAATTATGTATATACACATACATTGCATTTGCTCATGCACGTATTGTTTTAATACATATTATACTGTTTAGAAATATATATTTGTTTATGTCCCATATGCTGTTATTTTATATAGTACATATAACTATAATATTATGGAATTTATAATGTATATAGTATATATGCATATATACATATATAGCTACATAAATTTATTAAAGAAACCCCACTATTGAGGGAGTACAAATTCTACTTTAAATTTTTTACTCTTCTATATTATTTTAATTTTTTAAACTATGCCCATATATAATTGATATAATTTTTTTTTTTTTATGTGGTAGTTCCCTGGCTGGGAATCGAAACCAGGCCACAGTGTTGACAGCACCGAAGCCTTAGCCACTACATCACCAGAGAACTCCCTAATTGATATAAATTTTAAAGTTCAATTTTTTAAAACAAATCTCAATACTTTAGTATGAGTTTAAGGGCAAAGTCTGGGCACTGCATTTTGTTTAAGTCATAGTTTAAGTACACATTAGGCACTCAAAATACATGTGGATGAATGGGGTAGCTGATGAATGGAGGACTAAACAGACACAGGCATTAACTAATGTAATATTTAGCTTTAAAGTATAAAGAGATTTCTGGAGTGGCCAGGAAGCTGGGGTGGGTTTCTGGCTGGTTCTAGAGTTAGCAGTATTAGCCATATCGCAAAAGGCTGGTTTCTGCTCTGACAAATCAGAGCATAGATCTCTGCATGGCGAAGTACCCCAGCTTGGTTCCAAGCCTGCTCCCAACATCTTCTTCCAGTCCCAACAAGGAGAGCTGGGATCTCTGACAACCACTTCTCCTTGATAGGAACTATAGAAGAAAAAGAGGTTTGCCCCCAGGAGGAAGAAGTGAAAGAAGGAAAAAAGACAGAGACCAGTTTCTAGAAATTTATTATAATCTATATGCTGCTTCCCTGGCTTTTGCTCTTCCACATACATACAACATGCTGAAATACTCGAGTCCTGATAAGTGGCCCAAACAGAGATTATAGCCAATTGGTAGAAAGTCAGAAACTCCCTCAGATCCCAGTCTACTCCTCTCCTATCCTGCCATCTGATGCAGCAGCCACAGTCAAGTGCCGAGGAAGAAGAAATAAAGTATGAAAGAGGAACCTTAATTAAGAGTTTTTAAGAGAGTTCCAAGATCCCAGAGGACCCTGGGGGACAGCCAAAGAGTAGAAGGCCCAGGCTCTAGCTTGTCAGAGTGACTGAAAGATAGCCACAGCTTCCTCCCCAGCTCTGCTGTCCGTAAGTTAATTACTTGTTGCATCTGCACTGTCAGAATCATCCTAAAAAAAAAGACAAAAGCATGTGTCGAGTCACAAAAGTGAATATTTGTGTTCCCAAACACTGTTCACTCCCTCCTGCTCTCCTGGTTTTCTTTTGTGATTTTCTGAGTCACACAACTTTTTGGGAGGCTAATATGGAAGGATTTAAACTTTGGAAAATAAAATAAACCACTGGTTTCATTTCCCAACCATAGAACTACCCAACAAACAAACAAAACAAACAAATAAACAAACCATTGGTGCTCAATAAAAAGCAGTGTGCCATGCATCATTTAGTTTCAATTTTTTTTTTCCTCTTGAATTTTTATAAGAGCTTATTTGAGCCAAAACTGACAACCACTGCCAGGAAGCAAGATCTCAGATGCTCCTCAGAATTTCAATTAATGCTCCTGTTCCTTAAAGCTGTGAAGACAGTCACAGGGCCAGATGTGCTCTAGCGGGTGATGGAAGTAAGAAGGGTCTTGCTGGGGTTTTCTAAAGCCTGGAGAAGAACATTTGACCTCCTGTATCAAATTCAAATTTGGCTAACATGCACTGAAAACTGCTGTGTGCTAGGGACTGGGACAGGAGCTTTCTAGTATCTTATTTTTAAGTTAATTTATTATTTTTTAAAAAAGATTTGCATTAAAATATAGCTAACATACAGTATTATATTAGTTTCACTAGTATCTTATTTTTAAGAGCTAAAAGGAAACTGAAGGGTTGAGAGGTAGGCTTTACTTACATCCAGGTCGTCCATGGCAGGTGGAGGTCTCTTGGTGCTGACCTTCTTTAAAAGCTAGTGGGAAGAGAAAAGTAGTCACAGCAGAGAAGAGGGGTGAGGGAAGAGCAACCCGCATACTGATGGACTGCAGAAGAATGGTCCCGGCCAGAAAACTGCACTATCTTTAAAGCCCCTAACACATCACTGGAATAAACTGAAGGAAAGTAAATTGATCCTCTTTTTAAAAGGAAATGTAAACACACAGAGAGCACTCTCCTTACTAATCCAGGTAGGGGTTTGCTAGTGTTTTTGCAACGTGGCTAAGTAGTAGCTGAAATTCTGAAACCAAATCACATATGGCAGGGTGCAATTTACTGGGAACTAGTTATTTCTTTTTCTTTTTATTGTTAAATTTATTGGGGTGACATCAGTTAGTAAAAATTACATAGGTTCCAGGTGTACAATCCTACAATACATCATCGATGTGCTGTGTTATGAAGGCACTGGTTTTTTTTGTTTTGTTTTTGTTTTTTTTTTTGTGGGGGTAGGGGTAGGAGGGTGGGAGTGAGGTGGTGGTGGGTCACTGGTTATTTTTTTAATGTGAATTTTTATACTGCTTAGTTTGAGCTGCTTCCTGTGAACTTGGCCTAGGTCATGAAAACACACACACACACACAACAGAAAAGAGATCAAACTTTGCAGCAAAGTAGGAAAAGGTTTCATCAAACCTTTTTAGAGCACAGGCTTTACTCTGTGAATAGTGAGTCTACGTACACAAGTTTAGTAGCATATTCATTTCTGCCAGCCCTACTAAATAAATATCACACAAAATACATCAAGAGTATCAGCACCAATGAGTAGCTGCCAGGGGAGCTCATATATCTCTGCCTAGCCCCGATGACAATCCTCCAGAGAGATGTGTACAGAGATGTAGAGAATGACCAAGACAGGCAAGAAATGGCATTACCTCTGCATAATGTTCCACCTGAGCCAGCTCCACCTCTTCATCCCCTTCCCAGTCTCTCCAGTTGTCATAGTCCACAGACAACCACACTGGCTGCAAGAGGAAGAAGCATTGAGAGTCCCAGGCCAAAAGGGCAGCAGACGTGCATAGAAGAGCGTGAGTATATGCAGAGGAGCGTGGTTGGGGGAAAGAAGGTCAGTGGGGATATAGTCTTCCCAACAGCACCCCTTTGCCTAACTCCCCTCTTTAGGCTGCCATGTCATCATCATTATCCACAGAGATTTACCAGGAACGTAGTAAGTGCCAAGCACAATGCTACGCATTGTAGGGGATGGGAAAGCATAGAAATTCTGCCCTGCAGGAACAGATGGACTAGGGAGCTACATCTGGAAACATAACTGTGTCATAAAGCATCACAGAGTCAACCAAGCAAGACAGGGAGTCCGAGTCAACTCTTCGAGGTCCATCTTCCAAGTTCCCACACATAGGAAAAGAAGTTATTCACTCATTCATTTAACAGATATTTATTGAACACACACTATGGGCCTAACTTTGAGCATGGTACTAGGATTATAAAAAATGTTTAGTGTGTAGCCATGAAGAAGCAAGTGGGGAAGAGAAATGTAAATAAAACATTATAATACAGTGTGGAAAGGGTGCTGGTAGGGTAGGTAGGGTATATTTTGGGAACCCAGGCTTCCTGGAGTAGCAGGGCCTTGAAGGATGAGCAGGGATCAGGTTGGAAAAGGACACAGCTTGAGCAAAGGTACAGAGTTAAGAAATAGCCTGATGTGTGCAAAAAAGCTGCAAGCAGTTTGTTGTGGCTGGAATGTGAAGTTTGAGGGAGACAGTAATGGGATATAAGGCTGCAGAGGGAGGAACAGCCATGTCATACACATGGCTATTGTCATATACATAGCATGTGTCATGCTATGGTGCTTGGGCTTCAACCTAAAGGGCAGAAGTTACAAGTTCAAATGCCTGCAAGAGTCAGAAAGATAATGCAAAGGAGTCAGGTGAGGTGCACCATGTGCCCCACTTAAAGCTCCAACTCTTGACATTTGGGAATTTAGATCACTGTGGCCAGTCTTCATTTTCTGAGAGAAGCTGATAATTTGGATTTTTAGGTAAAAATCTCCACATTTTTTATATATCAGCAGCTAATCAAAATATTCTAAATGTAACCAAGCAAAACAATTTTTAACACTGTGAAGACTGCTGAAGCAGATTTGAGAGCCAGATCCTACCAGCAGGCGGACAATTTTTAACCTTTAGGAGAAAGGAAACCACTAGAGGGTCTTATGTGAGCGAGTAACAAAGTCAAATGTGTGTTTTAGAGAGACAATGCTGGGAGGAATGCATTAGATGGATCAGAGGGGGTGCGGCTGTAAATGTAACAAACCTCACCCAGTGATGGATGAGGCCTGAATTAGGAAGAGATGAAGTAATGGATTCAATACTATTTAAGAGTTCAAATAGGCAGGAGCCGGTGGGGAAGGAGGCAACGGTGATTCCCAGGCCTGACTTGGGGTCCCTGGGTTCATGGATAGAGAGCACAGGAGAAAGAGCAGGCCACTCCCCACCTTGATATCCTCCTTGGTGAGCCGGGGCCAGGCCACATTTTCCTTCCATTTTCTCACAAAGCAAGTAATGGAGCGGCCAGAGCGCTTATCCTGGGAGTCCTACCAGATAGAGAACATCATTCTCAGGGTCTGAGGTTTAGAATGAATCTCCCAGTTCCCAGGCAGCCTTCCCATCCAGATCTTCTTGTCCCACCCACCCTTACCTTGGAGTTCACCTTGGCAAAGAACTCAATCTCGTTGTACAATTCCACTCCATCTGCATTCTTGCAGCTGAGAAAACAACGCAGCTGACACGAGGGAGGCTGACCGTGGGGGCATTAGAAGGGAAAGGTTCCTGGGAAGCAGGACTCTCCAGAGGAGAGGCCATTACCTGAACACAATGCGGTGGTCTTCTATGAGCACATGGACGTCGGTGCTGTCCTCAACACAAAACTCCATGAACACATACTTGGGCCTGTCGTACCACAGGGTCCGGGCATGCTGCCTGAAGAGGAGTTGAGGTGGGGCTTCATAGGGGTGGGAGAGGGAAGACTGAGGGCATTTGAGAAAGATGGGAGGAGGGGGAAATACAGGGACATTTTACGCTATTGCCTAGTCAAAGTGGCGCTAAATGACATAGAAGGGAGTGGAAGGGGAGTGACTGGAGTTGGGTGTCTGTGGTGGTGAACCTGGGGAGAACCAAAAGTATGAGAGTAGAAAGGCTCAGAGTTATGAGACCTGGGGTCTAGGGTTCCCATGGGACCTCGCAGAACTTGGAACGCCCGGAGAAGGCTGGGCAAACAATCTCCGGGGGAAAGGGCAGCTGTAAACACTCACCGTGCCATGGCGGCTCCCGCTGCCCGGTGGCGTGTGGAGTCCGAGGCTGAGGTCGCTATCTTTAGATCCTGGGACGTCCCCAGCAGCTGCCGCTCCTTATATGGCCCGGGAAAGGGTTTAGAGACAGGGGACGTATGGCCCTACAGCCAAGAGAGCCGCACTCGGAGAGACCGTGGGAGAGCATAATCCCTGCAGCCCTTCACACATCTCCACGTCTCCAGAAATGTACAGATTAGGAAGAGACGACCCACCCGCTGGGACCAGAGCAAGGGCTACACTACCCTTGATACACACAGAATGACTGGTCACCGGCTTCCTTCGCCTGTTTTTCCAACGCTCAGTGCCTGATTCACAATAGGCGCTCAATAAAAAATAATTGGCCCGCGTAAATCCCTGGGGAAGGCCCGCCCCCGGTGACGTCTGCACTCGGTGACGTCTGAGCCCTGTCGATCAGCTCCTCGGGTTTCCCAGCCAGCGCGCCGTTGCCATGGCAGCAAGGGGGCGCGGCTGACGTGCGACGGTGTTTCCGGGAAGATGGCGGCTGTAGAAGCAGCTGCGGAGCCGGTAAAGGTGCCGGCGGCCGTCGGAGCAAAGGCGAAGGACGAAGAGGAGGAAGAAGAAGAGTCGTTGCCACCGTGCGAGGCGGTGCGCTGGGCCCCGGTGGGGGCGGTAGCGGAGGCCCGGCCTGGGGCGAATGCGTTCTCGGAGGAGGTGGCGGCCGGGGAGCCCGGCGCGGCCCCGGGCTCCCCGCCTGGCTCGCCTGGCCGGACACTGCGGCGGTTGCGGGCGGAGCGGCGACGGCTGGACTCGGCGTTGCTCGCGCTGTCCTCGCACTTTGCTCAGGTGCAGTTCCGCTTGCGCCAGGTGGTGCGTGGGGCTCCGGCAGAGCAGCAGCGCCTCCTGCGCGAGCTCGAGGACTTCGCTTTCCGTGGCTGCCCTCACGTCCTGGGTTATGGGGAGCCCGAGGACCCTGCCACCGACGAGGGCGACGGGCTGCCGGGGGACCGGCCACGGTTGCGGGGCGAGCACCAGGTGAGCAGCTGGGACCGGGCCCCGAGGAATGGGGAGAGTCGGTGAATACTGATGCTAAGGAGAAGAAGGTAGGTAGGAGAACCCGACCTGTCTAGGCAAGTACATACTTCGGAGATAGGAAGACTGAGACAGGTGTACCGGGCCGCCAAAGAGCAGGGGGACAGAGAAACCTGGGAACCTGATGGTGAGAAGTGTCCACCGAATGTGTGCTGGCGTGAAGGGCAAAGGAGCATTGAATAAAGAGAGTGTTCAGAGGGCAATAGAGCCAGCGACCACAGCGATGCTGCTCCCGCTCACCTTGCTGATAGCGTGCGCCAAACCTGTGAATTGGGAAATTGGTTAATGAGGGGGCAAGGGAATTGGAATCCATGGAAATTTAGATCTACTGTCGTCTGTGCTTTCCTGGAATCTAGAGAACCTGGAATCTTTACTCTCTTGTCTGAGTGAGAGCTTTGGTGAACAGCAGAGTGATTCAGTAATTGAGAGAAACACAATGCCTAGCATTTGACAAGATACAACAACCATTTGTAACTGAAACACTTAATAAAATGGGTACAGAAGAAATGTACCTCAACATAGTAAGAGCCATATATGACACACCCTCAGCAAATATCATAATCTTGAAAAACTAAACCTTTTCCTCTAAGATCAAGAGCAAGACAAGTATGTCCTCTCTCTCACCACTGTTATTCAACATAGTGTTGGAATTCCTAGCCTGAGCACTCAGGCAAGAGAAAGAAATATTATAAAAAGCATCCTAATTGGGAATGAAGAAGTCAGATGGTCAACTTTCGTAGATGACATGATTCTTTATATAGAAAATGATAAAGACTCCACCAAGAAACACAACTCCTAATTATATGACTTTTCTAATACTGGTATTTAAAAACTCCTTCCTTATCTTGCTTAATAGCTAAGTATTCTAAATGAAGTGACTTTGGTAACTGACAAGGTTCGTTCCGTTAGCATACCCCACAAAGTTATGACCATCTGTATACTACAAGCAAACATTTTCTTACAGTCTTTCAATCTCTGGAAGTGTGCAGTTGTACATAGGTGTTGAGGAGACTCACTATCTTTTCTCCACCTTTTTAGTCTTCAACTTAAAACCCACATGTGGCTTTCTTCCCACTTATATTGGTTTTAACCAAGACGACTTATCAGTAACAGATACTGAATTGTTTGTTTTAATCTGAAATGTTTCCAGTGCAATCCTGTGTTTACTGTTCCACCCTTCTCTCCACATACCCACAGCTCCTTGCACAGACAAGGAGCAGCCACCTCAAATTGCCAGACTTTGAAGGAATAGAAAGGATACAATTACTATGGCCAGGCCTTGTTCAGGAATGAGGAGCATGAAAGTTTCTCTTTGGATGTGATGCTCTTTTTTTATTGTTCATTTTCACTTTTGGAAACTGTACAACTTTGGTGGGGGGAAGTATAATACTCAAAAACACCTAATAAGCAGCTGTGTGCATATATTGACACATGAACAGGTAGTGCCAAATTGGGGGATATGTGTGAACCAAATGATTTACTTCTTGTATCAGTTCTACATTTTTTTTTTATTTATTTTTTTTATGTGGGTAGCTCCCTGGCTGGGAATCGAATCCAGGCCACAGCGTTGACAGCGCTGAAACCTAGCCACTACACCACCAGGGAACTCCAGTTCCACATTTTTTAAAACCAGTGTTTTATCTCACTTCATACTGGAACTTATTTCTGTTATTTCCTGCCTTGCACTGGACCTTATCGTTCTATCCTATTAAACATTTTGGTCACATTCCAATAAACAGTATACTGGAACTACCATGACAAGTGACAGAGTTCAGCAGACTTTCTCATGAAAACTGAATCAGGATTTATGACTGGTTTCTTTCTTTCTTGGTTTCATAAAGTTAAGATACAATGAAAACACAAAGTTTACCCACTTCTTGCACCTTGAGCTGGTTAGCCAGCTTTCTCCAGTCAGAGTTCATTACAGTAATCCCCCTTTATTCAAGGGGATATGTTCCAAGACCCCCAGTGGATGCCTGATACTTTGGATTAATACCAAACATATATACTATGTTTTTTCCTATACTTACATACCTATAATAAAGTTAAATATATAAGTTAGGCACAATAAGATATTAACAACAACAATAATAAAATAGAACAGTAATAACAATATAATAAAAGTAATAAAATATAACAAAATGTAATAAAAGTTATGCGAATGGCTTTGGGCCATTAGTAAGTAAAATAAGGGTTACCTGAATACAACACTGGTAGTATGTACAGCGTGCATACCTGGATACTCTGGACAAAGGGATGATTCAGGCTCAAGACTTCATCTCACTACTCAGAATGGCATACAGTTTAAAACATGACTTGTTTATTTCTGGGATTTTCAATTTAATATTTTTGGACCTTGGTTGACCACAGATAAACCACAGAAAGTGAAACTACAGATAAGAGGGGACTATTGTATTTGCAATGTGTCATTCTGTACCTAATTCAGTTCAGTAACATACAGCAACTGTGTGTTGAGAGCTTACCCTGTGCTAGGCACTGTGCTAGGCCTTGAAGGTACAAAGTCAAGGACCTTACCTATAAGGAGTTTACAGATTAGGGGAAACAGAATTCTAAACAGTAATAATGTGACATGAGCTAGAGTAGAAGTGTGTACAAAATACAGAAGAGGAAATGATCAGTTCTGCCTGGGGAAATCAAGGAAACCTTCTCTTAAAAGGGTAGCTAGCTAGGCCTGCACTAAGATGGAGAAGGATAGGGTTCTTAGAAAAAAGACCACAACACTCAGAAAGGATTGCAGAAGGAGTAGCCTGAGAAAATGTTTATTCTCATGTTCAATAAAGCTAAGCAAGAGGATTGCTTTTTAAATAGCTTGAACAAAAGTTAATTCGTTGTTTTTCATTTGTTCTCTTTCATATCTTATTCTGGAGGGCTTGATAAGTACCATTTTAAGGTTAAATTTAATATTCTATAGACTTCTAGTTTCAAACGCAGCCTTACACCTGCATAATTTGCTGGGTTTGCTCGGTTTTGTTTTTGGTATTCAAGGAAGGCATGAAAGAACCATTGTTTGGGTATACATTGGCAAGACTTTGCCACCCTGAAGCGATTTTAATAATTTAAATGCAGAAACTACGTGGTGGCCAACAGTTGGAAAAGGAGTCACTGCTTAGGGAAACTTACCAGACATGTTTTTTAAAAACACTGTTACCTTCCCACCGTCATTACTTGGGTTTTAATTTGTTTTTGTTTTTTGTTTTTTGTTTTTCTACTGTTCCAGGCATCTGCGTTTATTCTTTTGATTTTGCAGAAGTCTATAATACATTGGAGGGGTTTTTGAACCTTTAAAAGCTGGTGCTGAGTTATAAAGCCTTTCTCTATACCCTTCCCTCCAGATTCTCTTGCAAAATTGGGCTGCAGAAAATATTCAGGAGTTGTTCTGTGGTAATTGTCTCTGAGGGATGGCACATCTAATTCCTGGGAGGCTGTTTTAGCTAAAATAAATGGTCTCAATACTAACTAGACCTTTGGGGGGAAAAAGCAGTCTTAACAAATGACCCATTGTATTCAAATCCTATTTCCAATGAGGGGCAAATACTTTCTTGAAGAAAACACACATTTAATAAATTGCTCTGGATGAAATAATTCTTGGTTTTGAAAGTATCTTATAAATTCCATATTTCATTGGGATTATTGGGAACAGTTTATATTTTACTAGTCATTATTGGCTTGAGAGGGTTCTTAATGTGCCCTGAATTTTCCTTTTCCTGTGAAATAAGCCTAAGTATTTTCTCATCTTAGAGTGAGCAAGAGAAACGTGAACGTCTGGAAACCCAAAGGGAGAAACAGAAGGAACTGATACTGCAGCTCAAAACCCAGCTAGATGACCTGGAAACTTTTGCTTACCAAGAGGGCAGTTATGATGCCCTGCCGCAGTCCCTGGTCTTGGAAAGACAGCGGGTGAGTAGACACTAGAGGCGCCTCCATTGGCACCTGAGGTTACTGTGTCCCTTCCAGCGTTTATAGGACTTTCTTTCCTAGCTTGTTTGCTCTTGGCCGTACTGAGAATCACTTCACTGGCCCAAATCAAAAGGAAATTTTACTATTACATGGGACCAGTTTTTATTCACACATGGAAATACAAGTTCCAAAGCTTTATAATATGATGATTGAGCTCTTACTTTTTGGTGGTTATTATTAATAGTAGTAGTAATATATAATTATAACAGTAATACTTTCATTTGATCATTAAAACAGTTCTACTTGGGCACATCCTACAGTGTAAACTAGCTTTTTCCCCACAACCAGTTGATAAATTTTCTAGAAATCCAGACTGGCTTTAATGCTGTTTATTACATTTAAGCAATACCTGGGTAGACAGGTAGAAAGTACTGGTAGAAATACAGCTGCAGCCTCCCCTACATGTTTCTCTCTGTGATGTGGCTGTTTTCTGGCTGGGCTGGAGTTACATTGTCTAGACTTCCTTTTCCTAATATTATCACTAGGATATTTTGGCAGCAATATACCTTGATGTTTTGTAAATATTTTTCTTTAGTTGCCTAGAATAGGGCAAGAAGGGATGAGAAGGACTAGAACTAAGAGAAATCAGTGTTTATTCTTAAAGGCCTTGTGGGAAGCTAAGTATGAGGTTTCTTGGATCATCAGCCATTTTGGATTCACAGTGTTATTCTCCTGAATGGACAGAACTTTGGCAGTGAGAGAAGTCATTTCTGTCAGAGAGGAACCAAGGGTTCTTCTTACTCTCAGAGAAGTCACAAATCTGGGAGTTTCGTGTCTTTGATTTCTATTTAAGGGTAGGAGGTATACTAGTAAAAATTCTTCTTCCTAACCCCCTCCGTGAAAATTCCAAAGGGTGTGCTCATTGCTTGTGGTTTTGATAGGTGATCATAGATGAGTTAATAAAGAAACTGGACATGAATCTGAGTGAGGACATCAGCTCACTGTCCACTGAAGAGCTTCGGCAGCGAGTGGATGCAGCTGTGGCTCAGATTGTCAACCCAGCCCGGGTGAAAGAACAGCTGGTTGAGCAGCTGAAAACTCAGATCCGAGACCTCGAGATGTTCATCAACTTCATCCAAGGTCAGGGAAGGGGATGGGAGGAAGAGGGCGGACAGATGTTGTGGTAAACATGTATTCTGAGTACTAATACCTACAGGTGCCAGTCTTGATGTATGCTATTTAAGAGGTTTGATCACTCAGGGCATCAGCGTGATAGAGGAGGAAGAACATGTTCAGAATAAGATAGTTAAAATCCCATCTCTGCCACTCACTGGCTTCATGTCCTTGGGCGGGTTGCTAACCTCTTTAGTCCCACTCTTCCTACCCATAAAATGATTCATGCTGCTTCACCCGGCAAATATTTATTGAGCCAGCTACTATATGCCAGTCACCATCTACACAAATAAGATCTATTTGTAAAAGTCTTGTCATGTGATAGGCACTAGTAAAAACCTGCCATAAAGGGGCTAAATAAGTATCTCCTGGGAGTTCCCTGGAGGTGTAGTGGCTTAAGGCTTCGGCGCTGTCAATGCTGCAGCCTGGGTTCGATTCCCAGTCAGGGAATTACCCACATTTAAAAAAAAAATAAAGTATCTCCTTTGTAACTTCTGATTACAGATGAAGTGGGGAGCCCAGTGCAGACAGGTGGTGGACAGTGTGAGTGCAAGGCCAGTGGGAAGACGGGAGATGGCTCCACCAGCACTGGCAGCAGCAGGCTGCCTCCAGGAAACAGCAAAGGTAAGTACAGCTTGCAGGTTAGGCAAATCTGTAGAGAAAGTAGATTAGTGGTTGCCTAGGGCTTGGGAGATTGGGAAGAAATGGGGAATGGGAAATGCTAATGCTACAGGGGATTTTGGGGGAGGATGATGGTTACACAACTCTGAGTATACGAAAAACCACTGAATTGTATCCTTTAAATAGGTAAATTATATGGTATATGAATTATATCTCAAAATAGCTATTACTAACCAAAAAAAAACACGGGAAGGCCAGCGACATCCTTAACCAAAAATGTAAGTCCAATGACATCTTGGATGGCTCTTGGCTTCATGTGGGACCCATACATAACTCAGAAGCAAGACTTGTGACTTGTTGAATGTAGCTCTCTGCCATTATGGCCCTAACAGATGAGTCATTATATTTTCTAAACAGCACAGGCAGAAGATGTGAAGAGAGTTCGGGAGACGGGGCTGCACCTGATGCGGCGAGCACTGGCAGTGCTCCAGATCTTTGCTGTTAGCCAGCTTGGTTGTGCCACGGGCCAGATCCCACAAACCCTATGGCCAAGGGGCCAGGCTGAGAGGGACTACTCTCCCTTACTGAAGAGGCTAGAGGTGTCAGTAGACAGAGTGAAGCAGCTAGCCTTAAGGTACCAGCCACATGACCACGTTATCACCTCTGCCAACCTCCAGGACCTCTCTCTGGGAGGCAAGGACGAGCTGACTATGGCTGTGCGGAAGGAACTGACTGTGGCCGTGAGGGACCTCCTGGCCCATGGACTGTACGCCTCCTCACCAGGGATGGGCCTTGTGATGGCCCCCATTGCTTGTTTGCTGCCAGCCTTCTCCTCGGCCCCTGAAGCCATGCACCCCTGGGAGCTCTTTGTAAAGTACTACCATGCTAAGAACGGCCGTGCATATGTAGAATCCCCAGCCCGGAAGCTCTCCCAGTCCTTTGCCCTGCCTGTTATGGGAGGCACTGTTGTGACCCCCAAGCAGAGCCTCCTGACAGCCATCCACATGGTGCTAACGGAGCATGATCCTTTTAAACGCAGTGCAGACTCAGAGTTGAAGGCCTTGGTGTGCATGGCACTGAATGAGCAGCGTCTCGTGTCCTGGGTGAACCTCATCTGCAAGTCAGGGTCGCTCATTGAGCCCCACTACCAGCCCTGGAGCTACATGGCACACACGGGCTTTGAGAGCGCCCTCAACCTGCTCAGTCGCCTCAGCAGCCTCAAGTTCAGTCTCCCTGTAGACCTGGCTGTGCGCCAGCTCAAGAACATCAAAGATGCCTTTTGACAAGAATGCCCTGGCCCTGCCCCAGCACCTTGTTCAGTAAGGATAGATGGTAGGAGGGTTAAAGATGTTTTCCATAGCCAAATGACTGCAAAGTCTGTTTTTCCCACTGACTTGGCATCTCAGAAAGAAATTCTGGAGACCGTCCTGTTTAAAGGTTCTGCCTTGGTGTGTAATCACAGTGTACATGTGGCACATACGAGGGCTGTCCGCAAAGTATCCAGCCATGGCATGTGAAAAATAGAGGCATTTATGGAGGGACTTCCTTCCGGACAGCCCTTGTATATTTGAGCCTGGGTAAAGGAAATCAATTATGGCACACAGATAATGTACCAACTCCTCATGCCATGTCTGATTTTTAGAAAACCATTCTCTTTATGACTGTGAGCTGTCGGTCCTGGAAGGCATGCGACATGAGGCTCCTGTCAGTCAAGCTGGGAGCCAGGGTCAGGGGAGCCTGTGTATATTCCATAGCTGCTTCTATAACTAAGAATGGGAATATTCTGAGGACAGCATTTCTAAGGGAGTTAACCACGGTTGATTTTAACAGAGCCCTTTCTCACGTAGAGGTAAGAACTGAAATCGTTTGTGACAAGGCGGTCCTATTCTCACAGAACAGACGATGGCTTTTTGGTTTTGGAGCTGGTTGTTTATAAGGAATGACAACCATTGTCTGGTAGCACATCTTCTGGCAAATAACCTTTCCTCTGTGCACGTCCCAATGAGACGCTAACAGTCTTCTCAGAAGTAGATGTGTTAGAGGTGTATTTCTCAAGAGAACCCTTGCCACCCAAGTCCAGTGTAAACAGGAAAGCACATCAGTGACCAGCAGTATCTCCCTCCAGGGCTGTGACTCCACTTGTCCTGGAGGCTGGAAGACGGAAGAGGTCTGATCACACAATAAGTATGGCAGATGAGTGGTGACAGACAAGGGATTGAGCACTTCATTGTAAAACTGACTCTAGAGTGGTCCTATTTGGTTTTCAGTATTTTAGCCTTTTTAGTTCATCTTTGTCATTCAGCCAGCATACTGCCCCAGGACTGACCAAAGATGGGCAAGGTATATCACTCTCTTGAAAACCAAGTGGGCTCCCCACACTACTGATTCAGCATTGTTTCATGTATTAAATTGCCAGCTGCACTTTGTGTCTGTACTATTATGTAGGGCATTTTAACTTAATTTTTTCCAGCAACATGTTATTTAATATGTATCGTTCCTGTGTGAGAATGTAAAATGTGAAAAAAAATGATGTATCGGTGGTTGCTAATAAAATGCTAGTATTTTGTTTAGAGTCCCTGCAAAGACCTTAAAGATCCTTGGCTTCGTTTTGTAAGTCTGGGCATTTTCACCCAATCTGATCCAGATAATTTCTTCGAGCTGCGTCTGGCTCCTGGTCTTTCTGCCTCTTCTCTGCCCTGTGCCCTAGATCAGCTCAGCTTTGGTGGTGGTTTTCTGCCCCCCTTAATGAATTCACTATGTGCTCGCTTCGGCAGCACATATACTAAATTAAATTCACTGAAACGTGCCCTTGGCTTTATCATCCCATCTCACCCAGGCCTCCAGTCCCATCTGCACAGCAGATGTCACCACACATGCCACTTCGGGAAATGGCACTTTTAAATCCATTTGTCTGGATATCATTTAGGGTGGGTGATAACAGCTATAGACATGGCATGGCTCTGGATCAACCCAGTATTACCTTTTCTAATCCTCAAAAACGCATTTGTATTAAGGCTTTGTGTTAGCATCGTAGAAGCATTTTCGTTTGTGTCATCCTAATTTAATTCTCACTGCTTGTAAGGCAGGACAATATTTTATGTCTGAGATAACTAAACTGTAGAAAGGATAAATATTTTTTCCAGGTTTACATGATGGGAGAGCTGGGATTTGAACTCATGGTGCCCAAACCCACATTCATTTTGTGGTCTTTATACTCTTATCCTGTTGCCTCATTGTATCGCTGCTTCTAGATCTTTTCTTCTCCTTTATTTGTCCACCTCCTCACTCTACCTTCACTTTGGGGAAAAGACTGTATTTTCCACATACCTGCTAGAAATTTCAGCTGCTACAGGTCTAGGCTTCAGGGAGATAAGCAGACAGCCACTGCTCTGCCAAGTTCTTCATTGAAACGATGTACAGAGACAGACATTCCCGCCAGCATCCCAGTAGTCAGCTGCTAGTCACTGATATTATCTTTGTTATAACTGAGAACAGAGCTCTGCCTTTGGCTTGGGGTGAGGCAGACAGGACAAGGGAGGAGAAGAGAACAGTCCTCCCAAGTCTAAGGATATACAAGAAGGAAAAAGAGCCATGGATATGTATCCAAAGAAAGTGCAGAGTCTGTTGCAAAAATGTGATTTCCAAAGCATTGTTAAAAGATTCCTAAGGTGCTCTGCTTTCATTCATTATTGAATGCCTACCAACTGCCTGGCCCAGGCTAGATGCTAAGCAAAGACATATAAGTAAAGCATATTCCCTGCCTCAAACACACAAAGGAGATACCAAGCCAAGTGGAGATTTGGGTAGCTTGTTAAAACATAAATTGCTGGGGCCCATCCCCAGAATGTATTATTGGTAGCTCTGGGGCAAAGTCTGAAAATTTGCATTTCTAAGTTCCCAGGTTTTGCAGCTGCTGCTGGTCTGAGAACCACACTTTGAGAACAACTGACCCAAACCAACTAAGATAATGTTCTATAATAAAGGTAAGTATGGACTGGATTGCCTGAGGGAACACAGAGAAGGAGATTAATTCTAGCTAGGAGAATTCTAGAGTGGCCTTAAAGGATGGGTAGGATTTTGCCTGGCTACAGTGGAGAAGAATAATAAAAGACATGTGGAAGAGCATGATTAAAGATGCCAGGTCTCAGACAAAGTTGGATCTTTTGAGGAATTGAGCTGGATGGAACCCAGTGCATACAGGAAGAGTATGGAGGAGTCAGGAACTTTTGCTGAAGGAAAGGTAGAAATGAGTGAGAGTTCAAACTTTGGTACAGAGAACCAGCAAAATAGTTCAAACTGATAAGCAGTAGACTTGAGAGTTGTGTTTAGAGAAGTTTCTCAAAAGTAAGATCTGTAGATTATAACCACTCCAGACCTGAATTGAAATCTGTTGGGTTGGAGATGCATCTTTAATAAGCATCCCAAGCAATTCTGATGCGCACAAAAGTTTGAGGAGAGACGGGGAAGTACAAAAACTGAGGCTTGAATCACTTAGGGAGCAGGTGAAAAAATACAGAGAAGACTTAAAAGACAAGGCAAAATTCACAGAATGTAGTTAGTAATTTGACTTGTAGAGTTAATTTGTGAGAAGTGTCCAAGGCAATTACTAGATTTCAGGGTTTGGTTTTTCAAAGGGAACAACAGCAAAAGAAGCAGAAGCCAGCTGGGAAAAGATCATGGAGGTGGAAATGGACATGGTGTGTTATCGTGGGAAGAGCACTGGGTTGGGAATGAGGAGACCTTGCTGTGCATCACCAACTCTGTGACTTTGCTGCTCTAGAACAGTCCTCTCATATTTGAGAGGCCAAAGCAGACGAACTGTGAGGCCCCTTCCAACTTTAAAATGTCACATTCCAAGTTAAAGCAGAAAGTATTTTAACTGAATGTAGAAATAGAAGTACATAATTAGGGTGATAAACCAAGGGAATGGGGTCCTGAGGGTTGCAGGGAAAAGTGTGTCCGTGGAGAGTCTCAAGAAGAGAATTGATGAAACTGATTGGTCCTACGTCTTGCCCAAGACCAATCCTATAGATTTTTCAATGTTCAGATAAGCAAAAAGTGTATGATGGTTTCTTTTTCTCTTGAACTCGGAAGACATCTAAATACATTCTTCCGGTGAGTGATGGGAAATAATTCAGTTTGCAAGCCAACTAGACAAGTTCAAACCTAGATTTGAATCCCATCTATGCTGATCAAGCTCAATCCCAGACAAGTTATCCTCTCTGAATCTCAATTTCCTTATGTCTAAATGGAAGGAAAATACACTGTCGACTTACCTAAACTGCCTAGCACAGAGTAGGTGCTCAGTATGGTGGCTGGGTAAACAGTATGACTCAAAAAGACTGCTTGAGTCTGTCGTAGTTCCACCACGCACAAGCTGTGGACTTTGGACAAATTACTTAATTCCTTTAACCCATAGTTCCTTCAACTGTAGAATGGAGATAACAGTACCTATTTCCTAGTGTTATAAGGATCAAATGAAGGGAGTTCCCTGGTGGTGTAGTGGCTTAAGGCTTCAGCAGTGGCGCTGTCAGCACTGTGGCCTGGGTTCGATTCCCAGCCAGGGAGCTACCCACATACCAAAAAGCAAAAAAAAAAAAAAAAAAAAAAAAAAAAAAAAAAAAAAAAAAAAAAAAAAAAAAAAAAAAAAAAAAAGCATTGATAAGGATCAAATGAGATAAAAATAGATTAACTCCACGTAGCACAGGGCAAGCAGCTACCATTACCACCACCATCGTCCTTCACCACCTTCACGGCCATATTTTAATCTGTAATGTCTATAACCAGACTACATTTTGGGAACAAGTACCTTTGATTGGTCTTCGTCTCTCCCTCCTTACATCGAACAGTTCACAAGGTGGGCACTAAAAAATGTGTTTATACTTTTTTTTTTTAATTTTTATTTCTCCAGATCTAGTGTTTATTTATTTATTTATTTTTGCTTTTTGGTATGTGGGTAGCTCCCTGACTGGGAACCGAACCCAGGCCGCAGCGCTGACAGCACCAGCACCGAAGCCCCAAGCCACTACACCATCTTGACTCTTCCAAGCCAAAAACGTAAATTTCAAGTTGTGTCCCCCTCCTAGCGACAGAGAAAAGAACTACAACCAAGGTAGCAGCGGAGCAGCTGAGTCAAAAGACTGAGTACAAACGAGCCCTCTTCGCTCTTCCATCTGCACGCGAAAGACAGGACTCCTTGGCTCTTGTTTACTGCTGCAGCTGCTAATAAAGTTTGACTTGAATAAGTGAATGGCCAAGCCCAGCTTTTCCCACAGGAGCTTCTTCCGCCCTCAACGTACGGTCCGAGACCACGAAAGAGGTGGGGCTAGATCTGAGGGGCGGAACCGGAAGTGAGATCCCCTCTCTCGAGGTGAAAGGTTAGCGGAAGAGTGGCTCCTTCCTTTCTGCTGTAGTCCCGAGTGGCTGCTGTCGGTGAGTAGAACCATGGGGAGGGGGTCTTTCAATCCATCGCCATCCGCAGCCTGGGGGTCAAGTCGCGGAGCAGCGCCGGGCCCTTTCAGTTCCTCGGTCTCTGGTGGCTCCGTAGCAGATCATGACCTGTGAATAGGGACCGCTGGACGGGGCCAAAATGTCAGTGAATGTATCCTGAAGTTCCGGGCCCGCAGCCTGGCCTTGCGGATTTCTGAGCGGCTTCTTCCTTTCTACAGAGATGGGCAAGTTTATGAAACCCGGGAAGGTGGTCTTGGTCCTGGCTGGACGCTACTCCGGACGTAAAGCGGTGATCGTGAAGGTACCAGCCTCGCGAGCTTCTATGCTCTTGTTTTCCGGGAGTCGGGCCGGTTTCGGAGGGCGAGCAAGCTTGGAATTCGAGAACTAGTTTTGAGACTTGAGCCACTGAGCCTTGCTATGGGGTGGTGGTGGTGGTGGTGAATGCATGAAGGCGTTTGGAAGAGGAAGATAGAAAGTAAAAACAAACGTGAATTGAATTGGGCTCCTATCACATAACGTATCCTCCACCGAAGAGGTTTTAAATAATAGTGGCGAGCGTTTACTGAACGCTTGCTTTGTGCCTGACACTGCCTACTGCCTTACAGGTAGTTTAATGTCCAATCCTTGCAGTAACCGTAGGAGATGCCTTTCCTCTGCTAAGGTGTAAATTTGTTCAAGTCACACAGGTAGTACTGGGGTTCTCTAAAAAGGGGGGTAATTTTCTCAATTACAAATGGTCACTTAACATTTTAGCCCTTCACTATTTGCCTTCTGCCAATGTCTTTTTTTTTTTTTTTTTTGTATGTGGGTAGTTCACTGGCTGGGAATCGAACCCAGGCCGCAGCGTTGACAGCGCCAGCACTGACGCCTTAAGCCACTACACCACCAGGGAACTCCCATTCTGCCAATGTCTTAGTCTCTTGAGATGTCCCTAAGCTTTGGCCACATAATAGCTCTGTTTTTGGCATTTGGGTAGACACTGGTGTACCACCCCTGATTCCCCTTCCCTCACTTACTTGAGGCTGGTTTCTGGAGTTAGGCTGTCAGTTTTGGAATCCAGCCTCTACCCATTACTAGCGGTGCAATCATGGAGGAAGTTAAGAATTACAAAGTGCTAAGAACCAGTGCTGGGCACATAGCAAGCACTTCATAAATGTTAGCTGCTGTTATTTTTAAATCTCTCACCTCCTGGGAGCCTTTCCAGATTCTTGATAGTGCAATGGGATAAATACCATCCTTGCCCTTACCTCTCTGGGCATCTAGCTCAGTACTTGGTGTCTGCTTTGTGTGGTTTTTCTCTATATGATAGTGGGTCTCAGACCTGGACATGGCAGTATCTTTTCTATACATGTCCTGCCTACATCTAGCATAAGGATATAATCGGGCCCTCAAGTGATAACACATGTAATTCTTGCTCATTCAGAACATTGATGATGGCACCTCAGATCGCCCCTACAGCCATGCTCTGGTGGCTGGAATTGACCGCTATCCCAGAAAAGTGACAGCTGCCATGGGCAAGAAGAAAATTGCTAAGAGATCAAAGATCAAGTCTTTTGTAAAAGTTTATAACTACAATCACCTCATGCCCACAAGGTGAGTATTTCAAGAATGGAAATAAAAGTCACTTTCTTTTTCTCCTGTCTGCCCTGCTGAATAAGGAGACAACCGTGCAGCCATTCCAGTGTGGGGAAGAGACATTATTTTTAATTTGTCATTTATAAAGTGGTTGTGATTTCCACTCTTGCCTTTAATCCATCTTGGAAACATGTCCCCATCATTTTTGTGTGTGTGGTGATTGTCCTATCTTGGCCAAGCAGGATTGAAAAATTTCTCCCAAGCTTGTTCTTTATCTGTCTCTTTCACCTAAAAAGTGTTCGTGTTGCGTAAGGATTTGCTTCATTTGTTTCCATCCACTGTAAACACAGACATAGGATCTGGCCTGGCTTTTCTCAAGGATAGTTGTTACAGGCTTCCAAAAATGGTGAACAAGAGGAAGTAAGTCTCCCTCAGTTAGACTCAGCTGCCGGGCCCTTTGGCTCCTTTCGGAATGTTGCACAGTACATACACGAACCACAGTACTAGGGTTATAAAGGAATAGAAGATTTGAAAGAGTTCTGAACAGTAATGTGTCCTGAAGTTCCCTACTGGGATTTACCTCTCATTCTTAGTTTACCGATTAAAAGAGCAAAGCAGTTTCTCAGGTTCTAGAAAGTGATGAGATTGGGGCAGCTAGCCACCCAGCCTTCGCATCATCATGTTGAGACTCTGACCCTGCATAGGCAGAACCCGAACAGCACAGAACACAGTGGCTTCAAATAGAAAACTACCCACCACTGTGATCAAAGTAAAGTGACGCTTCTTAGCTAGAAAATGAGTAGTTGGGCAAAATTGAGAACAAAATACAAAGTTTTTCAGTGGCTTGAATCTGTAGATGAGTGTTAACACTGGGGATTTTCAAGGACATCAGGACTTTGGGACACCAAAGAGTCAGGCCCTGGCACTACACAGACTGATCTTACCTCCCCACCATTGTCCACAGGTACTCTGTGGATATCCCCTTGGACAAAACTGTCGTCAACAAAGATGTCTTCAGAGACCCTGCTCTGAAACGTAAGGCCCGACGGGAGGCCAAGGTCAAGTTCGAAGAGAGGTAAGTAGGCTTTGGTGGTGGATGTTAGGGTATGGTTTTACTAATCCCTCTGAAGGGAATTTTGTCTCTTTGTTCCTCTTCTCATTGGTGTCCTTTTTCCTCCTAGGTACAAGACCGGCAAGAACAAGTGGTTCTTCCAGAAGCTGCGGTTTTAGATCTTTTTAGTTTCAGCCATTAAAAGTGAAAAAAAAAAAAAGTCCCTACGTCTGTCTGTTGCATGTATTATCTGCCTGTTCCATGTATCATCTGGGAAAGGAGAACAGTCATAAAATGAGAGACAGTGGTTGGTGGTTGAGGGGCTGTGGGAAAATACAAAGTACAAGTCTGCCTTTGTGAGACTTGGACTACAATATTTAGCCTGGTGATCCTTAATGATCTGGCTGCTCTCAGTAGGTAAAGTGATCTGCTGAACGGCTTCCCAAAAGGGCTACTCCTGACATTTTTAGATGTGGAATATTTTGGCATCCCTGGCTTCAGAAGCCCATTATTATAACTAAGGAACTTCAGCCATCCCTTCTGTCCCTAGTTGTGACAACCAAAGGCCCTCTGAGTGGGCACTGGCCACTTTGGATTGAGAACCACTAACTTGAAGTTCTCAAACCCTAGCACTGATTGTCAGACCAGAGTACCAGAGCCCCGCCCTATGACTTAGATTTAGTTGGTAAGAATTTCTAGCGAGCTGTCCAAAGATACTGGTGCACTTCCTCCAATGAGGATCACACTAGGTGACGGAAGGGAGGCTCAGGAGCTATTCCTAGTAGGACCAGGGAGAGATCCCCAAATGGCCTAGCTAGCAGAAACTGACAAGAAAGTGTAATTTAAGGAGCTTGGGATACTTGTGACCCTGTTTTACTGATGAAATAGGCTCTCCAGCTGAGCTAGTTCTAAGTAGCTGGAACTAAGATTGAGAGACACCTACTTCCACCCAGGACGCTGTGAGAGAAAGGAGCTCACTGAGTTATTCTTGGTGTAAACAACCATGTGCTTTTCATTTGGCTCCTTTCACCCTTAAGTATTGGGCATCTCTGTTGAGACTTGTTAAGTAGCTTGTCTACTCAGTTACAAATAGAACTGAATTTAAACCCTCCTTTGACAAAAAATTCAAGTTCTTTCCACTTTGGCCCAAGTTCAAATATGCTCCACTAGGTTTGGATACATGCTTCACTTCCTAGTAATGTGACCTTGTGCAAGTTTATATGGTGTGCTTCAGAAGTTTAAAACCTCTGTAAAAGGAAAAAACCAGCTTTGTGGGATTGTTTTGAAGATTGAGTTTAATTCATGTAGGACCAGTCACATAACAGCTCTCAAGTGCTATTACAACTTTGTGAACTTAATGGAGGGCATTATCTGTCCTCTGTATTTGTCATTCAATTGTATCAATGTCTGTGTCTGGTGCCATTCGGGGCTCTAAGGAAACTAACAAAGCAGACAAAATTCTGCAAATGGGCTTCCACTGGGATTGATAGTTTGGGAATGAATGGTTGGGGCCAGAATTCAGTTTGTAATACCAGTAGTGAGGTAGCTTCCGAGGCCTCCTGTCTGGATGATGTTAACTTCGCGACCAGGAAGGCTCCTCCCAGGGGTGGAGAAACCAGTGGTTGGCGTGTGAGCGGGGAAGGGCAGAGATCTAGCTGAAATGAAAGTGGAAGCAAAGAGTCTGCATGCCGGAACCGTCCCAAGTGCATTTCAGGGCCTGCTGAGGAAGATCAAAGCCCCTCAGACGGTAGAAGCAAGAGTTTATTCGGGGTGGACTTTGCCACTTTGTGTCCAGCTCTGAAGGCTCTGCTGTTGCCAGCCAGTTCCCAGATCCATGGCAGAGACCCGGGATGCCGTAAGTGAGGAGGAGGGTGTCGGGAGCAGGCAGAAGCAGAGAAGCACTCTTGGGTGGTCAAGCCTGTCCCTGCCCATCTCTTAGAGTTGATGTGGTCTCGGGAGAAACGCGGCTTAGATTTCCTCTGCCCTGTGGAGTTAGTGACCTAATTTACTACCTCAAAGACATTTCTATGGCCCGTACCTCAGGAGTTCAGGAATTGAGTGAATGCATTTTTCTGGAGAAAAAAATCCATAGTTTTAATTAGATACTCAAAGGGTTCTGTGACCCAAAATATTTAAGAATTGCTCTAATGACAATTTCTAAACATTTAAGAAATGCTCACTCTTATCTCCTGAGATCTTCCCCCAACAAATTCTCCTGCTTCTTATCAACAGGGGTTCAGGGGAGGAAGTGTACCTCCCCTGAGAAGTAACCTTCCCCGTGTCAGCTGTGGTCCACTGTTTCCAGACCCATGCACACCTCTCCTCATGCTAGACTAAGCTCTCTGAGGACTGGTCCCGGTCTGGCCTGTTCACCATTGATCCCCAGTGCCTAGTACTGTTCCTGGCATGAGTAGACAGTAAACAGCTGTTGAATGAATGAATAAATCCCGTCCCTCCCCAGTTTCTTCAGTGTTTCTTTCCTTTCTGATACGACTCCATTACAAATACACTGATCTCTCACTTAGGTGTTAATGTAATAAGAAAGACCACAGGCTCTAGAACCAACTTGCCTGGTTCCTCCAATTGTGTGGCCTTGGACAAGTTATTACCCTCTCTGACGTTTACAGTCTAAGCCCCATTTCCTTATCTGTAAGATGGGAATGAATAGTAACACTTCCTCACAAGAATACCTACCTGCAAGAATTAAACTAGATAATCTAAGTCAACACAGTAAAAATAGCACACTGCTTGGCACAATTAAGTGCTCAGTAGATGTTTGTTATTGTTAATATTATTGCCAACCTTTTCAGAACCCCACTTCCCCATGACCATCTTGATGCACCTCCACTTCATGCCTACTTCTCTGCTAAAACTGCTCTTTTAAAGGGACTTTATGTATTAAAAAGGAAGGAAGGTGGGTTCAGAAAACTTTTTTTTGCTTTTTGGTATGTGGGTAGCTCGACTGGGAATCGAACCCAGGCCACAGCGCTGATAGCGCCAACGCCAAAGCCTTAAGAGACTACACCAGGGAACTCCCAGAAAACTTATTTTTTAATCACATTAAATTTATTATGGAGAGAGCCTTTATTAATAACATTTTGGTATCTCTCTTCCCAGAGTTTTTAATGCATTTTTATGCAGTAATAAATATCCTTACGAATTAAAACTTTTTAAAACAACAGAATCGGGATCGTACCCTACATGGTTTTATATTTTGCTTTTTTGCCTTATGTGAGCATTTTTCCATGTCATTAAATGTTCTCCATTAATGTCTTTCAATTTCTACATAATATTTTATATTTGGTAAGCTACTCATCTGATGTCGGACATTTCCTTTTCTCGTTGTAAACAAGGCTACAATAATAATCTTTGTGCATGAACTTCTGACCATTTCCTTATGATAAGGAGGACTGGTTGTTTGTTGCTCAATGTCGGTGGTCATTCTCATTCCTCATCTTAGTAGCCTGTTAGGAGCATTTGGCACAGCTGCTGGCTTCTCCTCCTCCTTAAAACTCCTCCTTCTTCGAGCCTCTCCTCTCCCTCGGGTTTCACTTGCCACTCTGCATTCTCTCTGTTCCCAACCTCTTAGTGTTGGATGCTCCAGAAATCTGCCCTTGGACCTCTTTTCTGTCTACACCTACCCCGTTGTTGCTGTCATTTAATTTTGTGCCTCTGAATCTCTCTGCATGGATAATTCCCAAATTTATACTCCCAGCCTGAACCTCTTCCCTGCGGGCTAGATCGGTAGAGGCAACTACCACTGTGTCTCTACTAGGATGACAGGCACCTACCGTGTTCAAAATAACCCCCTAACTTCTGCCCCAAATCTCTTCCACCCACAGTCTTCCCCATCTCAGCCAGTGGCTCTCCTTCCCTCCAGGTACTCAAACCAAGAAGCTTAGAGTCACCCCAGACTTCTCTCTTTTCTTCCACACCCTATTTCCCATCAGCACCTTCAATCGATATCTGGACTCTTAACTGCGCCTCACCACCTCTACTGCCACCACCTGGTCCAAGCCACCAAAACCACTCACCTGGATGCTGAATGGCCTCTTAAGGGGTCTCCCTGCTTAGCCCAATTCCCTACATCAGTCTATTCACACCACAGCCAAGGAATCCTGTTAACACTTAAGCCTGCCTATGGCTTTCCCTCAGGTCCAGTAAAAGGCCCTGAATGAGCCACCCCGTTTTCCCTATAACTTTGTTTCCAACTACTCTCCCCTCACTTGCTCTGTTCCAGCCACACTGGCCTTGCTATTCTCCAAATACTCCTGACAAACCCCTACCTCAGGGCCTTTGCTGTCCCTTCTGCAGAGAACTTGCCCCCACATGTATACGCGGCTAACTCCTTCACTCCTTCCAGTCTGTGATCAGACATCTCAGTGAGGCCTAACAAGATCACCCCATTTAAAACTGCCCTCCAACACTTTCTGTCTTCCCCTCCCTGCTTTGTTTTTGTCCCTGACACGTGACTGAGCAGTGATGGCCTTCTTGTAGCGGGGTTTTTTTTTTGTTTTTTGTTTTTTTTTTGCAGGTCTGCATCATCCCTTCTCCTGTGTGTGTCTGACATTACCCAATCCTGGCCCTGGCCCTGCTTATCTCTGACCATACCTTGTACTTCTGCTCTGCATTCCTTTGTCTCCCCTGACCTCTGACCAGGTAGCTTTAAGGTTACATTTTTAAAGCTCTGTCCCACAGGGAGCTCTTCCATCCTCTTGGCTTCAACCATCACCACAGGCTATTCTAATACAGAGTCTTATCCACCAAGTCCTGTCCCTGACCCTGTGTGTCTTCAGTGGCCTTGGGTTTGGCTTACTTTGGCCCATTAGTTTGTTGTTTTTTCTGGTTTTTTTTTTTTTTTTGGGGGGGGGTGGGAGGGAATCAGACTTAGGCTGCAGCGTTGAGATTGCTAAAGCCTAGCCACTACACCACCAGGGAACTCCCTGGCCCATTAGTTAAACTAATAGATGAGAACCTCAGTTTTCTCATATATAAAATGGGGATTATTTAAATATAAAACATGTTAACATAGCACTTATTATGTGCCAGGGACCCTTGTTCCAAATAAAATTATCTATAGGTGCAAACTGCTATTATGCTCATTTTACAGGTGAGGAAACCAAGGCACAGGAGTTAAATAACTGGAATTAGTAAGAGGAGCTAATGTAGGCCCCAGAGGTTTGGCCCCAGAGTTTGTGCTCTTAACCGTTATGCTAAACGGCCTCCCAAATCTCCCATGATGAACATAGATAGCATGAGATTTTTCTCTTACAGGGTGGTGAGGTTCTAAACTCAGCAAGTAAGGCAGAAGAATATATGTCGTAGTCTAAATGAACCTTAAATCATGAACTCATCTCTAAAATATCCAGATTACAGTCTCTCAATGAGTTCAGTGAAGAATGAGTTGCAGTTTTTTTCAGTTGAGCACCAAATGGACATTGGCTTGCATTTAGAGTCCATGTTATCATGTCTTGTAAGTAAATAGCCTGTATGTTGAATTCAAGTAAGTGACTACAATGGGCCTGTGTTGTCCTTAGAGGGTCCTGTAAAAGAGAAGTTTCAATTGAGAGTTGGAGACAGGAGGCAGTTCTGTGATACTTAAATGAGATGGAGTCTGACTGTGCCTGGCACTTGGCAGGCCTTCAATGACCACTGGCTCTCTGTCCTTGCCTGCTGGGTCAATACCATTATACCAAACTCTCAGACACCCAGGTCTGTAACCTGGCATCGTCTCTCCCGTTTGTGCCCCTCTGTCTCTTTAATACAAACATCCACAGAGTTTGCAGGCTTGTCCCTGTGAAATGTACTCATCCACACGTGCCCTTTGTGCCCAGAGGCCCAGGTCAGTTCCTGTCACGTCAGTGGGAACCAGTACCAGAGTCTGGCTGTATACCCTGACTCCACGGTTCCTGCCCCAGTTCATCCTGCCATCACTGCCAGCATCATTTCAGACACCGTGTCCATCACCTCACTCCCCCTTTCAGAAATCTTTAGTAGTTCCCCACTTCCTACTGATACCACATTTCAACTCCCCTGCTTGAATTTTTCTTTCAAATACTCTACTTATGTAGCTGTTGTTTAATTTTATTACGTAGCATTGCCAGTTACTAGATTTTCAATTATGTATAATTAGATCAAGATTTTAAAGCAGAAGTAAAAGAGGATGGACTGAGGACTGAATCCAGCCCACTCATGTATTTCATTTTTCATATCTTTTTTAAATTGAGCCATCGTTTGCAAATAAAGATCCAGATTTCTGGTTTCCCTTAAAAATGGGAAGATATGGGTTACTGGGCCCACATTCCCATGTCAAACAAACTTGGTTAGCACGAAGAAGTTGCCACTTTAGCGGGGACACGCTCTCTCCAGTTTGCCAGAGCCCCCACCTCTCCGTATCGTGCTGCACTGGCCCCCTTGACTCCCTGATGTCAGCTAACTGGCCCTTATAGGCACAGAATTTGCAACTCCTATTTACAGAAATATAAAGGAGGAGGTACCTTTCTCCCTGCTCATAAACCAGCATTGTTCAGGCCGTAGTTTTCCTCTGTTTCAGATAGAGTGAACTCACTAAATTTCTTCAATGCCGTCTGTAATATGCTCCCATCCTGTCATTCTTTCACTTCACTCATTAATTCCACACACATATGCAGAATGCCTGTTTTGTGCCAGGGGTTCTGCTGAGCACTAGGGGTACAGAGATGACCAGGACAGAGTCCTGTCTTCCCAAGTGAGCTCACACTTACTCTGGGCTGACCTTATTTATCAGGCTTCCCAACCACAGAGTAAACTCTGCCAGCTAATGTCGGCTCCAACTCACAAAACAAAGGTGCATTTATTCATATCCCTGGTGCCCATGTGTCAGCTCTCTGTCTCTCTGGACCTGCTCCAAATCACACCCAGCCTGAAAGGCTGCCTGGAACAGTGAAAGGGGTGGCAGTCAAGGGACAAGCTGAGAGATGTGGGGTAAATTACTCCCCAACTCTGGTCTTGATTTCTTCTCTGTAAGGTACATTAACAGTGGGAAGTCAGACTGCCTGGGACCCAATGGCTTTGGGCAAGTCACTTAGCCTCTCTGAGCTTCTTTTTAATGAGAGCATTTATTTTTAACAGGTTTGTTTGTTTGTTTGTTTTGGGGAGGGGTCCCTGGCTAGGAATTGAACCCAGGCCGCAGCATCGAAAGTGCCAAAGCCTAGCCACTACACCACCAGGGAAGCCTCTCTGAGCTTCCTTTTAGATAAGAGGGTATTTATCTCATAGGCTTGTTGGGAGAACCAAATGATACAATCCATACAAAGGACTTAGCACAATGCCTGACATATTATTAGTGCTTAATACATGTTAACTAATAGCATTATGATATTTTGCAACTCTAAGCCCCCACTCTTCCTAGAGGCCTCCCTAACTGTGTTAACCCCTTTGGACTGTCCCTCCTCCAAACTCCTGCTGTTCTCTATAGTCAGTCCTGTGATTGTGCAGTCTTGGGTAATATTTTGTATAGGCCTGAGGGCTGGACCCTTCTCTTCCACTGCCCTGTGTCAGTGCCCAGCACCTCATACCAGAAGTTCAATCAGTATTTGTTAAAACTCCAGGCCTCAGTAATGAGCCAGTCATGGCTGTTGCAAAGGCTCCTGACCTTCAGAGAGTGGCTGAGGCCACCACCAAGTCCTCAGTAGAGGGAGTCGGGACCAGCCCAGGGCCAGATAAAGGTTGTTCTTGGGCTGAGCATCAACTCTGCTCCTGGAGAGGCTAGAGTTGGGACCCCCATACCCGGGGCTTGTTCATTCTGTAGATGGGCACATGGAGATCTGGTTGTTCCCCTCTGTTCTAACAGGCACTCTTCAAGGGAAGCCTATTGCGCTCCCTTCAGGAGGAGCAGATCAGACTAAAGATGAAGCTGCAGAGGCTGCAGGAGCAACAGCAGCTGAAAAGAGAGCTCAGGAACGCCCCCCAAGACAGGGTAAGCTGGGAGAAGGGCTGCAGCCCGCGAGAAAGAGCTGGTGAGTTCATAGTTTCACTCCTAACTCTGTCGCTTCCTTGCTGTGTGACCTTGAACTCTTGGAACCTGTTTTCTTATCTGCATGGGGGCGCTACCTACCTCAAAGGCTTCTGTTAGGACAAACTAAGATTTTGCATGTAAAATGCTAGTATATGCTTGACCTGCATTCATCCACTCATTTATCTAGCTCTTCTTTCAATAAATGTATTCATCCCTGGCACTCAGTATCAATCACATGGAACTGGGGACACTTTCCTCCTGGGGGGGAGTGGGGAACTCTTCACCCTTGGAAGTCTGCATCAGCTTCCCTCCCCAATTTCTAGGTCCCATTCCCAATGCCTGAAGTCCCACTGGTGTTCCGAGGACAAACTCAGGAGGGCAGGGAAGTGTCCAAGTCTTTGATTTCCGACTTGCGAATCTGCTACCCCCTTCCTGGAGGCTCTGCTCTGGTCACCTTCGATGATCCCATGGGTGAGCTCTCTGGGGAAGACTTGCAAGGGAGGCTGGGAAGCTTCCCAGTACTGACTCAGTTCCCCACACCCAGTGGCCAACCAGGTGCTACGACAAAAGGAGCATAAGATCGACCTGGAAGAGTGCCGGCTACGGGTACAAGTCCAACCCTTGGAGCTACCCGTGGTGACCAACATCCAGGTGATGGAATGGCAGGGCCCTGGGTCATGCAGGGGGTGCCATGCACCTGGGCCTGGGGCAGTGGGTTGTGACTCCTTCCTGTCTTCCCCTAGGTGTCCAGCCAGATGAGTAGCCAGAGAGTGCTGGTTAGTGGGTTTCCTGCTGGACTCAGGCTGAGGGAGGAGGAGCTGCTGGACAAGCTGGAGATCTACTTTGGCAAGACCAAGAATGGGGGTGGTGATGTGGAAACTCGGGAACTGCTGCATGGGGGTGTCATGCTGGGCTTCAGTGAGGATGACGGTAAGGGCCCCACTGGGGAGATTAGGGCAGATGCATCAGATGTGGGGAGGAAAGGCCTTGATGCTAAAGGCCCACCCCTCCCTTTCCCCACAGTGGTCCAGAACCTGTGCCGGATTGGCCAGTTCACAGTGACGCTGGGTGGGCAGGAAGTGCCTCTCAACGTCTCTCCCTATGTGAGTGGGGAGATCCAGAAAGCTGAGGTAAGTAGGAAGGCAGAGAATGGGGGCTGGGACAGGTAACGTCTGCCCACAGGAAACTTGATCAAGGAAGGATCCAAGCCCCCAGACTCCACACTTACCCACTGCCAGCTTCTCCAGGTCTCCTGCCCCTCCCATGCTCCCATGGGCATTGCCTGCTCCAGCCTCTGCCCCCAGCCCTGACTCCCATGAGCCTTTGTTCATCTCCTGGCTCCTTTTCCAGATCAGGTCCCAGCCAATGCCCCAGTCGGTGCTGGTGCTCAACATTCCCGATGTCCTTGATGGCCCGGAGCTGCACGACATCCTGGAGATACACTTCCAGAAGCCTACCCGTGGGGGAGGGGAGGTAGAGGCCCTGACAGTTGTGCCCCAAGGACAGCGAGGCCTGGCGGTCTTTACCTCCCAGCCGGTCTAGAGGCTTGCCCCTCTCATCACCCTCCTTCCCTCTGTGGAGGTGCTTAAAACCAGGCTGGGGTCAGGGTGCACAGGAAAAAGAAAGATCATGCTGGTCTACAGCAGGCAGGGACTCCGAGTTGTAAAACACTGCCCCGAACAGTAAAAGTGCTTACATGGCATAATCTCCTTCCTCGTTTCATTTCATAAAAGGAAACTTGATTTGGGCACAGAAGGAGGCTTGGGGTGGGCAGAACCCCAGCCTTACACTATCAATCAGCACTGGCCTTCCACCAGCTCCCTTCCCCTCTTCTCCCAGAAGCAACCAGGTCCCAGGATTTGGCTTTTTATTGACACAAACACAAAGGCAGCTTCGGTAATGGGGTGGGTACACAAAAGCAGAAGTCGCACTTCACATCATTTAGGCCTCATTTAGACAATGAAGAAGCTGAGCCCCTCCCCCCCCACCTCTACTGGCAATGGTTGAGGCAATAACCCTCCCTAATTCCAGCTCAGAGAGCAGAGAGAGTTACACCCCTACCTCAGGAAGTCCCCACTTTGGTTCCAGCCACCCAGGTCCTCACCCTCCCCCCTTACTCCCTGCTCCATCTCCCCACCCATGTAAACGAAGTTTGGGGCTGAGTTTGAAAAGCTGCCTCCCTGCTCTGAGAAGGCAGGGGGCAGGGGGCCTTCCAGGACTGCACCGGAATGTGCCTTTGTTTTTACTTTGGTCCCAGAACAAGAAATAGAAAGCACTGCCTCCCAGAGCTGTCTGGTGAATGCCACACTTATCCACAAGGCTGAGAAAGTTTCCTCACCTTCCTCCTCAACCACTGATAAATGACAGCCCCAGAGACAAGACACAGCACAGACCCCAGGAGGCTAAGGGTTGCCCCCCGCCCCCCCACTGGCACACACACAGGTTTTTGGCAGTGTCGTGGGACTGGGGAACAGCAGAACTCCAGCTCCACCAGAACAAGGAAGGCACTGGGGAGGAGAGGGGTGGAAAAGGAGGTGTGAGACAGGGACCCCCCACACACACATACACAAGCACAGGTTTTCCATTGCTAAGGCACTGAGAACAAATCCAGAGAACTCAGTGAAGGAAGGGGGGCTCTGTGTCCCTCCCACAGTCATGACCTAGGGGAGCAGGTCTGATTCCCTGCCCTTGTTGTAAGAGGCAACCTTGGTTAAGAGTGGAGAAAACCTGGAGGTGGAAGAAGCCCAGTTGTGCTTACAAAGTTGGGGACAGAAGGATGAAGCCATGCAATGAGGCAGGGGAGTTTGAAGGTGGGCGCTGATTGGCTCAGGTTGAAGAGACACTAGGGCAAAAGAGGAACATGCTGGATTCACACAGATCGGCCCTACATCCTGAATGGACATTTCAATTATTCGGGGAGGTGGTGGGGCAGGGGTAGGAGGGGAGAAGAAGCAGAGGTGGAAGCACGTAGAACAAGATGGGAAGGGATTGGCTAGCCTTGGCACAAAAGCAGCACAGCAGGCCTGGGGAAAGGGTGGGGCCAGGAAGCAGCCTGCCTCCTTCTGACCCTCCCTGTTCCCTTGGCAGGGCCCAGACATCCAAGTGGTCACTTCCCAACCTCCTCAGAGAGCAGGAAGGAGGGAGGGGGCAGCCCTGACTAAAGAGAAAGGACAGTGGGGAGAGGTCATCACCACAGAGACCTCTGGGGGCGAGAGGGCAGATCATTATGATAGAGGATGAAATGAGAGGGTCTGGTGGCCAACAGAACGTGGCTTCCCAGCTTCTCTCTTCTCAAGTCCCGAGGGTCTCCCACCTCCTAGGCCCCGCCCTAGTTCTCCTTTTCTGGCCCAGGCACCAGGAGGACTTTGCCCACATTCTTCTTCTCCTGCATCTGCCTCATGGCATCCGCCACCTGGAGAGGAAGACAAGACTGCTCCCAGTGCCATCCAGCCCCTCCAGAGCCAGCCTAAAGGAGGAGGCTCTCCTCCTCCCCAGAATCACCCCTGAGACCCCAGCCTTCATGGGTCCTGCCCTCGCCCTCCCTACAAAGCCATCACACTCACCTTCTCGAAGGGCCACACAGAGTCAATGTGGGGTTTGATGTGGCCCTGGTTGTACAGAGCCAGGAGGCGGGCCACCACACCACTGACCAGCTCCACCTCGCCATCCAGGTAGCCCAGGTGGAAGCCGCACACGGCCCGGTTGGCCGGCAGCAGCTGCAGAGCTGTCATGCTGAACTGATTCCACCACGTGCGTGCCATGGCCATCAGGTTCCGCTTGGGGCCCGTCAGCAGGTTGGCCATTCCTGAGAGACAAAGAGACAAAGCCTGTGAGTCCAGGTGCCAGGCAAATCCCTGAGTCAATGCTTGTCTGCCCGCTACGTGCCCCTTACAATTATCCACACCAGTGCCAGGGAGTGATAGGATAATCCCGCCCCCCCAGGCCCCAGAGGACTCCAGCTGACTCAGAATGGCTCCACCCTTCATGTATTGGTTTCTTTTCATGTGAAATAGTTTTTAAGTGGAAATGCAGCTTGCCCAGGAAGCCCAGAAGAGGAGGACGTAGGAAGGCAAACTGGTTGACTTTGCATCAGGAATAACCCCAAACAGGAGCACAGAAAGAACATAGAATTTAATACGACGCACATGCAAAGTTGGGAAAGAGAATGACAGTCACTGAGCCCAAAAGACAGCAATCTGACTGCAATGTTCAGGACCCTCCTGACCCTGACAGTCTCTCTGGAGCACCAAAGTCCTCGCCCCTTCTTTGTTCAAAAGCCCTGGGCCCCTTTACCCCACCCTGCTCCCCCTGACGCCCTCTCCCCCTCCTGGCCCACTGACTCACCATAGATAACCACCTTGCCCATGGGCTTGAGGAGATTGTAGCCCTTGGCAGTATCTGAGCCACCGAGAGGGTCCATGACAATGTCCACTCCTGTCACAGAGTAAGGGACCCAGGAACAGTATTAGATCCCACCAATCTGGAAACCCCTCCCTGTGTCATGCCACTCTACCCCTTCCCATACCCTGAACCCACCTTTAGGGGAGACCTTCTTGATCTCATCTACGTAATCAGTTGTGTGGTAGTCAATGGGGTGTGTGACCCCGTTCTCCTTCAGCACCTCATGCTTGCTGGCCGAGGCCGTTCCAAACACTGTCACATTCTCCACTGTACGGCACAGCTGCAAAGCGGCTATTCCCACACCCCCTGCAGCAAGACATTTTCATAAGCAGGGGACATAGAGTCACCCCGCCACCACTCTCCTCCATTCTTGTCCTTTAAGAACCCATGCTCTATTATCACCTTCATTTTGCCTGGGCTCATTTGGAGACTTTCTCCCTTCAACCCATGTCTAATTTCCATGATTGAGAACTGGGGGTTGGGGGAGGGGACTGTCAAGGAAGGGATGCTGGGGGAGGGCGTGTTGCTATGGATAACACACCAGGCTGGACCTGGTGCCTGAATGTTGCCACGGCAACAATACTGCAGAGGCCTCTAGGCACCATAGGCCAAGGCAGCCTGGTGTTGCCATGACAACAGTCCTGCCTGTGCTCTAGGGAAGGGGCCTAGATGGAAATCTGGGTGGGGTAAGGGTGGGGAATAAAAAGAAGGGGCTTGTCACCTGCAGCCATGTGTACCAAGACACTGTGGCCAGGCCGTAGGTTGCCGAAATCAAAGAGGACCATGTAGGCTGTGATATAATTGACCAGCAAGGCAGCAGCTTCCTCAAAGGTCATGGCCTCAGGCATCAGGAACGTCTGGGCCGAGGGCACAGTCACCTCCTCCTGCCACATGCCCGACCGGATCAACACCATCACTCGGTCCCCTACCTTGAAGAATGGAAGAAGAGCATGACTGAGTCATTCATTCACCTATCAGCAATTTATGACTTTCTGCTGCATACAAGGCCCTCTTCCCAGTAATGAAGTAGCAGCAAGAGCAGAGCAGTAGTCATGGTCATGAGAATAATAATGTCATCAAAAACAATGGCAACTTGCCTTTACTGAGTGCTTACTAAGGTCCAGGCCCTATTATAAGGGCTTTATATTTAAACGCTCAACTAATCTTTCAACCAGCTCTTTGAGGGTAGATACTATCCTTATCTCCATTTTACAGATCTTAGACCTCCCGATTGTGTAAGGTCCCTGAGGCAAGAAGCTTATAGTTAGGGGAGTATGAAGTATAACTGAAGAGTTTAAACTGCTTCTGTTAAAAAAATGGGCTCCACTGTTTACAGATGGTGTGACCTTATATTTGACATCCCCCCTCCTCCCCCACCCCCCAGTTTTCCTATCTGTAAAATAGGGCAGTTATGAGGATTAAGTGTCAAAAAAGTAATTCAGTGATGGTTTTTTTAGCCTAGTGTCAGCCACCTAGTAGGCACTTAGTGTTCGTTAATAATAATGATAACAATAATGACAAAAACAGTAGTAAAGAGGGAAAGTCACTAATCCAGGAACTGAAGGAAGAGGGAGTACGTGGTAAGAGTCATACCACAGCACAGGTAAAGGTCTCTGAGCAGTTAGGGCTGGGTATGGTCACCTCAGGAGAAGTATGTGAGCCAGCCCTGGGGGCCCGGAAGACACAATTCCACCCACCAGGAAACCGTATTTTCCTCACTCTTAGCCACCTTCAGGAGAGCCTCCTGGCAGGAGGGGAAGGGAGCCAAGAAAACAGAATCTTCCCTCCAGCTTAGCAACTGGGGCCAGGAGGGGGACAGGGGAGGGGGGCATTCTCAGGAGTAAGGAAAGCCTTCTCTCGCTCTCTGAAGAGCACGGCGAGGAAGGTGTGGGTGCTGTTCTGGGACAATCCAGGTCTGTCCCTGCCAGGGACATCCCTGGTCTCTGCCAGAAATGATGGGAATTGGAGACTTGGGATCCATGGGAAAGGGGGATGGGGCTCCCACACACACCCTTTTTCATGTCTTCAAGGCCCCACACTCCATAGAGGAGGACAGCTGAGGGCAGGCTGGGATCTTTCCCTGTAAGCACTGGTCTGAGATGAGATCTGGAGAAGGTAAACATTCCACCCCCGGACTCAGGACTAGCAGACTCCAGCAAACACCCTGGAGGGCTGGGTCAGTCTGGGTTGCGGCCAGGTCCAGATCTGGCCCAGGACAAGGATTACCATTTACCCAGGCTAATGCCCACCCCTTAGCCTATCACAGAACAGGGTCAGCCCTGGCATCGAGAGGCAAGCAGGGCTCTCCTCACAGAATCCAGCCTTCTACAATCAGATTCTTGCCCTGGACAGGATATCCTGTATTTACCAAGCGGAAAGCGTGGGGAGGAGAGGTTAGGTGGGTGGCCTTCAGCCGTAACATGAACTACAACTCTCCCCACCAAAAAAAGAAATTCCTCTTAGCACCTTCTCAAGAGTGGGATTGTTTAGAAGTCAGTGGAAAGGGTGGAGGCAGAACTGAATCCAGGAAGAAGCCCTTTAAAGAGAAAATGTTTGCATGTACAATAAATTCAAGAATTCCAGTTATGGGATCTGAGAGTGGCAGGTTCTGTAAGAGGGAGGTTGCCTCCATGTGAGGGGCCTCTCTTGCAGGGACCTGATTTGAAAAGAATTCCCCAAACAAATGACTCACCCCAGGTCTCTCAAAAAGTTGGTCATTTGGAACTCTCTGGTGTCCGGGGTTGTGGCCAAGATAAGTGATAAACGAAAAGGAGAAAGAGACCGGCAGAGCTGGGCTAACCTGATCCCCGTGCCACACCCCCCACCCCAGTCCAACGCCAGTGCTTCTGAGGGTCCTCCACGAGGAAGGCAGGGGCCTGTTCAGCCTGCCCGAATGTTCCCCAGGGCAGCCCCGGGTCGTGGCCCGAAGGCTGAGTCACCGGAGGAGGAGAGAGTGCAGTCACGGGAGACAGAGTCCAAGACAAAGATCCAGAGACCCTATTCTCGCCCCCCACCGCTGCGCCTCCAAAACCAGATTGCCCGTGTAGGGCCGGTGGAGAGATGGTGGCAGGCTCCCTCTCTTCCACGACGGGCGTGCCTCGTTTCTTGGCCCTGCTCTGGGAGAGGCCGCCTCACACCCCCACAGACCACGGGGCTGCATGTGACCAGGACTCTGGCAGGGCTCTGGGTCCCCGCCCAACCCCGACTACACAGCTGCTCAAGCTCCCTTTGGGAAAGAGGCGCTAACCGTCATTCAGGGTCACAGACCACAATTACCGGGGGAGTGTTTGGTGGGCAGGGAGTACAGGTGTGGTTTTACTGGGGATTCAGGGGACAAGGTCATTTGTGCGCATGCGCACGGGCGCCTTATTGTTTCCCCCCACAAACCCACCGCCGCCGCTTCTGGGCGGCGGCCACAATTAAAAAATGGTTGGAGAGGGGACGATAACTCCGTCTCCATCCCCATCTCCCGAATATTAATCCAATTCTCCAGGAGCTTCAGAACCCAGGCTCCTCTTCTACACCTTCCTTGCCCGTCTACCCAGGTCCCTGCCAGTTTCTCCTGCCCTGCCACACCGCCGGCACCCGCCCACTCCTGCCCCACTGCCCCGCGACCTGCGCAGCCACTCCCTGCCCTGTCCTGCGCTGGCCCGCTCACCTTGCGGTCATTGACTCCTTCGCCCACCGCAATCACGACTCCCGCGCCCTCCATGCCCGGAGTGACGGGCAGCGGCGGCAGCCGGTCGTACAGCCCCTGTCGGGCCATAAGGTCAGCGAAGTTGAGCCCGCAGGCCCGGACACGCAACGTCAGATGGCCGGGCCCGGGGGCCGGGGGCACGGCCGGCCGGCTCTGTAGCTTCACCTTGTCGTAGCCGCCGAAGCCTGTGAGCACCAGGTAGCGCAGAGGCGGAGGAGAGGCGGAGGCAGCGCCCTCGGAGGCCGCGGGTGGCTGGGCGTCGCCGGAGGCTTCGACATTCGGGGGTTGCAAAGAGGCGTCTTCTCCGGCCTCTGCCTCGGCCGCCGCCAACACGGTGGCGGCCTCGGTTACCTCTGTCTCGGTGGACATGGCTGGGACTACAGACGTGCGCGCACAGCTGGACAGAGTGTACACAGCTGGCGCGGGCGGGGCGCGCGTCAGGCTGAGCGGCGACTGCGGACCCTGAGCGGGTGGGGCGGGGCGCCGAGCCGGGGGCGGGGTCTTGCGCGCCCACTTAAAGGGCCAGGACCACAGTGCGAGTACTGCAGGTGTGCGAAAAGGTGAGGAACGTGTGGGGACAGATACGAGCAAGGGCATTCTTAGGATCATGCAGATCGCCACTTATTTATTCACAGTAAACTTTATGCAAGTTAAAAAAATATGTTAAGGGGCAGTCTTAAGGATGATTCCAAAACCTGAGGGGACATCAGATTTTGGTGAGTCAGCCACCTGTGGACCCGAATCCAACCAAGTTGTTCCTCAGGCTCTGGTTCTACCCAGATGTGACCCATTCCGTGTGGTTTAGCACTGGCAAACTTGGAGCGGAAAGATAGAGTCTTTAAAACTTTCCATCTGATTTTTATTAAAGCTCTGTGCCTCAATTTTCCCTTCTGTAAAATGGTGATGCTGTCGCTTGGTAAAGGGTAAAGATAAAATTAAATCGAGTATCCTCGACTTAAAGAAGTGCTTTTAAAAGGTAAAACGTGGGAGTTCCCTGATGGTGTAGTGGCTTAAGGCTTCGGCGCTAGCGCTGTCAGTGCTGCGGCCTGGGTTCGATTCCCATCAGGGAGCTACCCACATATCAAAAAGCAAAAAAAAACAAAAATAAAAGGTAAAACGTGCCAGGCAAATACAGAACAGTGGTGTGATTACTAGAGTACGAATGAAGCCTGAAATGGTTTTAGAGCTTGTTTCTGGCTCCAGTTTGGCTGTCATTCTGGGCAGTTCTATCTGCCTCTTCTTTCTCTCTATCTCCGTCTCCCCGAGGTATCCACCAGAGGACGCAACTCTTCCAAAACTTTTCACCCTGCGCTTGGTTGGAAAAACTCATTCTAGCTCCCCTGAAAGTCCAATGCCCGCCGATAAATCCCCATAGCCCCAAGTTAGGCCGTCGGTTGCCACGGGGACGAAAAAGCCATGACGTCACCATTGTCTTGGTGGGTGTGTTGGAGTCCATATCCTCCTAACCCCAAGACTCCCTGCTAGGACAGGAGAGTGGAGGACGGAAACAGAACCAAAAAGACTCCCTCCTTCTCCTACCATCTCGTGTCTCCTCCTGTTCAGGAAGTGGATGGTTGCCCCCGCGCGTGTCCGCACTAGCACACCGGCGTGCACGCGTGGGCACGCAGAAAGCCCAAGCCTCGTGCGCGTGCTCATACCACCGTACCCCTCAGAACTTGGCCCGAGTTCCGCTCCGCCCCTACCCCCAAAGAAGTCAAATCAGTCCAATAGTTAGGCTCGGCCCGCCCCAAACCGGCAGGGGTCCCTTAGCTCACAGGATCTTGCTAAAACCCTGCTCCCGGGCCTCGGTTTCCCTGGGTCCCGCCCAGCTCCTCTGGGCCCCGCCCCGCTCCTCTGGGCCCCGCCCCCGTGTGCGAGGGCAGGAGGCGGGGCCGGGGGCGCGGCCACCGGGCTGGGGGCGGGGCGAAGGGGGCCGCGGCCCCGGGCGGGGGCTCGGCGCGGGCCCGCGAGATGCCGGTGGCCCGAGCGGCTGCAGCTGCAGCGGCGGGGGAGGCTGCAGCTTGGCCCGGGAGGGGGGCTACGCTGGGGGCCGGCGCGTAGACGGGACCATGGAGGGACAGAGCGGCCGCTGCAAGATCGTGGTGGTGGGGGACGCGGAGTGCGGCAAGACAGCGCTGCTGCAGGTGTTCGCCAAGGACGCCTACCCCGGGGTGAGGGACAGGCGCCTTGGGAGGGGGGCGCTGAGGCCGCGGGAGTGGATGACTGGGGCCCGGGAGATGTACGGAAATGGGTGCTGGGATAACCAGGGAAGAGAGGGGGACTCGGAGAACGGGGTGGTGTTGGGGGGGTCTGGAAGGACTGCAGAGGATTGGGATGGGAGGAATTGGGGATCCGGGTGAGATGAATGGGGTTTGGGAGAAGCAGAGGATCCGGAGCGGGCGCTAGGAGAATGTCAGGGGTCCTGGACATCGGAAAGAGGAGGAACTAGGGGCTGAAGGGACCGGGAGGGGGTCTGGGAGTCTAGCGGAGATTCCCTAAGGGAGCTGCTCCCGTGATCTCCCCTTTGCCTAACACCAAACCAACTTGTGTCCAGGGGTTGGGCTGGATGGTGGAGGGCATTTGTCTGGGCTGAGGAATGGAGGATCTCATCTTGACCCATCCGTGTCTACAGAGTTATGTCCCCACCGTGTTTGAAAACTACACCGCGAGCTTTGAGATAGACAAGCGCCGCATTGAGCTCAACATGTGGGACACTTCAGGTAACCAAGTCCCTGGGGTCACCCTGACTTCCAAGGCCCCAATCCTGACTCCTCCCCTGGCTAGACCCTTAGGCTCCAGGTCAGTTCAGCCCATCTATTCCAATTCCAAGAGGAAAGAAAATCCATTTTCTGCTTAAAGCCAGAGAAACTGAGGCAGAGCTTGCTGACACACATAGAAACAGTGTCCTGAAGGAGAAAAGCCCAGTATAGAATCCCCTCTGGATTCTGTCTACCTGGGAAAGTTGGGAAGGAATGTTTTTTATTTGGGAACATGTTTTTTAGGAGGTAGGACTGGGTTTAGGAAAGACATTTAGAATTTCTCTGGGTTTGGGAATGACTTCTAGACTGAACTATAGAAATCTGAGATCAAGTCCCAAGAGGATGGGAGAGCTCTCTCTCTCTCTCTCTCTCTCTCTCTCTCTCTCTCTCTCTCTCTGCCTCCCTTCTCCAAAAATGAGGAGAGTTTTTATTTTTACCCTAGACCCCTGGAGGGCTCTAAAAGATGTCTGTCAAAGCCCAGAAAGCACATGCGAAATTTTGTGAGAATGTCGAGAGATTTCATGAGCTTCTCAGACTCAGAAAAGATTAAGAATGATTACTTTTAGAAAAACCCCTAGGGAAGTAGAGAGCTGTTTTCTGACATCTAACCTCCCCTTTGCTTGCCCCCGCCTTGCAGAAACACAGATTCCTTAATGGGTATTAATAACTGCTCTCTACTCCTAGCATCCCTTAACCAGTATTGCTAAGGTCTCCCATTCCCTTCCAGGCCTTCTACACACTCAGGACCCTTATCTGTCCTCTCTCTACCTGTTTTCTCTAAGGTTCCTCTTACTACGATAATGTCCGGCCCCTGGCCTACCCTGATTCAGACGCTGTGCTCATCTGCTTCGACATTAGCCGGCCAGAAACACTGGACAGTGTGCTCAAGAAGGTGGGGGCCTGGGGAAGCAGAAAGCTAGACTGAAGGGGACCAGAAACCACGGTCCTGATATGACATGAGCCATCAGCTGAGAGAGTGTGAAGCTCCCATCCTCCTCCACCCCCCTTTCCTGGAAATCAGTCCTCAGAGCTGGACAGGGCATCTGGGGTAATAGGGGAGAACAGGGAGAGGTGCTCAAAGGATTCTTTAGCCACCCTCCCCATCTCCTCGGGCATAGGAATCCCAGATGGACAGGATGGGAATGCTGCTCCTAGAGCTCAGGAAAGCCCTGTGGTCTCTCCTCTCTAGGCCCCTATTTCCATGAGAAAAGCCCATGGTGAAAGGACAGAAGTCAGCTGAGGCAGCCCCAGTTCCCAGATGCGGGGGAGGGGAGGGCAGGATCGGTCTGTTCCCAGGAATGAATTTGGGAAAGGGAAGGTTCTAGCCTGGCAGACGCTGCATGGTCCCTGAGGTAGAAGCAGGACCCCTGACCCTACAGCCCCACCCCAGCCCTCTCCTCCCTCCTCTTCCACACTCCCTCCTGCTTTCAGCCCAAGCCCTCCATTCCCACCTCCTTGCTCACACGGGAAAGTCCCGAGGGGTGCATGGCTTTGGGGAGCACAGGTCACCCTGTACCTCCTTCTGTCCCTTCATAACTCTGTTTTCTTCCCCCACATAGTGGCAAGGGGAGACTCAGGAGTTTTGCCCCAATGCCAAGGTTGTGCTGGTTGGCTGTAAACTGGACATGCGGACCGACCTGGCCACACTGCGGGAGCTGTCCAAGCAGAGGCTTATCCCGGTTACACATGAGCAGGTAGGACGCGTGACCTCTGACCTAGTCCTAGCCTAGACTTCACACCTCTGACCCTCTCGGACACCCTACTGTGCTCACCGGTTCTCTGGCCTCTGACCTCTGACCTGATCCCTTGACCCACTCCGTCCTTCCAGGGCACGGTGCTGGCGAAGCAGGTGGGGGCTGTGTCCTACGTGGAGTGCTCCTCCCGTTCCTCTGAGCGAAGCGTCAGGGATGTTTTCCACGTGGCCACTGTGGCCTCCCTTGGCCGTGGCCACAGGCAGCTGCGCCGTACTGACTCACGCCGGGGACTGCAGCGATCTGCTCAGCTGGCAGGACGGCCAGACCGAGGGAACGGGAATGAAGGCGAGATACATAAGGATCGAGCCAAGAGCTGCAACCTCATGTGAGGGGCTAGGGCGGGGCGGAGTGGCAGGAGGGGTGGTGAAGGGCACAACTGTCCCCCTGCCTGCACCTGGGCTTCCGACCTCCTAACTCTGACTGGGACTTCAGGGCAGGCTGAGTAAGCAGTTCTCCTGGGCAAGGGAGCCGGAGGCACAGGGTGCCACCATCCCCCACATCCTCACTCCCCTTCTGTACACAGGAAGTTGAGGGAGCTAGCAAGGCAAGAACCTGGGCCTGGAGCTGGGTGGGGCAGGAGGTTTGGGAAAGCTGGCATCAAGCAGTGACTGGTTGAGTCTCAGTATATAAAGGGTGCCTTCCCTCCCTGCCCTCTGTCCCATATCCTGGTCCTAGCATCCTTTCCTAAAGAAAGTGTCCATTCTATGACCTCCCCTTTTCCTCTCTCCTCACTTCTACAGCTGTTCTCACTCATCCTAACCTCCAGGCGATATGCACTAAATTAAAAAGCAAGTTGAGAAGCCCTTCCCCCACCTGCCCACCCATCCTAGCACCCTCCCTCCACTTACTCCACAGTCCCCAAATAAAGCAAAGCCCATGTCCATGGAAACCGGCTGTGGCTTTAGTTTTGTTGCTTTCTAAAACAAACAGACAAACAAACAAAAAACCCAAACAGTCTATCAATCTCCAGCAGCAGGAGGGCAAGTTAGACTTCAGGAAGAACTTTTCTGTCTATTCTCACAGAAGCAGCAAAGGAAAAAGGCACAGGTTGGATCAGCAGTGTCCTTTTAGGAGCTAGAGGTTGGGGAGTGAGATACCTTGGGAATATTCATTTCGGTTAATGAGCCAGGCGATCCTAAGGCCATTAGTGGGGTTTTAAGTGGCCTGATGTGGGATTCATTACTGAGCCCAGCTGGGGTCCCCTGCTAGTGTGAGAGGGGTCCTGCTGGAGTAGGTAGTCCTGGTCCCTGCTTACTGTCCCCATACCACCCACCCACCCCCAGTCTGCTAGTGCCCTGGGTGTTGTGGGAGTAGGGAGGGCGTTCAAAGCTTCCACACTGCAGAAGCTGATCCTGGCAGAGTGAAGTTTCCCAAGGGGACAGAGATTGGATTCTGGGGTCTCCTGGGGGAGGGGGCAAGGGATCGCACCCTCCTCCCATCCTGAGCTCCTTGATGGTTTTGGAGGGAGCATCCGTGGAGTTTGGGTCACACCTCCCCCAGCCCTCTAGAGAAGGAAAGCCGGTGGAGGGGCTGGCTGCAGCGCTTGTTGTCGGGAAAGACAGTGCTCGTCTGTTTTCTCGGGAGTCTGGTTTCACATTGTCCTGTATTCCCTCCCTGGCTCTGGTCCCACTGGCCTCTTTTCGGTGACACTCTCCCCCAGGAACCATCCCTGGCCCTCCCTTCCCCCAGCCCCAGCCAGTTCTTCCAGACACACTCTGAGAGAGAACACAGGCCTCATAAGCCCTCCCATCTTCTGGGATCCCCCCTAGTGCGCAGCCCATCCACCCTCATTCATTCAGTAAATATGTACCGAGCACCAACTCTGTGCCAGACACTGGCTTGGGAGACTGAAAGGACCAGTCTCCATGCTCTGGAGGCCAGTCCAGCAAGGAAAAGAGGTACCCCAGGTGCGACAGTGCCTCGGCCCTGGGAGCTCCTTACAGCCTCGGAGCCAGTCCGCTGAGGTTGAAGAGGAGCTTGCCAGGCAGAGAAGGGGTGGGAAAGGCGCTGTGGACAGAGGGTACAGCAGGTGCACACACGTGGAGATGAGAAAGAACATGGCGCCGTTGGGGCCGCCATGGCGGGAAGGGCAGGAGACAAGTCTGCAAGGCCGCTGCAGGGCCCACAGGGGAAGCAGGACTTCATTCTGAGGCAGCAGGCACCAGGGATTTCAAGCAGAGGATAAAGTGACCAGATCTGGTTTATGAATTGATGGTTATCTGGATGAGGTGACAGGGGTGCTGCGGGATTTGGCTCTGAGACGTGTCATGTAAAATAGCTTTTCCTTTCCCTATGCCAGGGCCCCAGCCTTGAGAGGAAAGGAAATCCCCACCCACTCCTGGCTCATCAGACACCCCCTTCCCTCCCTCTCCTACGGGACCCTGTCCTGGTCCATCTCAGCCAATCGCCTTAAGGATTCTGGGATAGCTTCAAGGACATGGGGCACCCCATGATCTCAAACTGAAACCTGTTTAGAGGCTGACTTTGAGACCCTCCTCAAGGACCCTAAGTCCTCGACTGAGGGTGCTGGACCCATCCCTCAGTCTGGTCCCAGCGGACTGAGCCTTCCCCCACAGGGACCTGCCACACCATTGACTTGGGACTTGGGCACAAAGCAGACTCAAGACCGTGGCTGCCCAACTGCAACGTTTGTGCCCCTCTCCTCTCCCAACCTCCCTCTCCTGCTGCGCTCAGGGAGCACACACACATTTCAATATCCGCCTAAAGCAAATATAATTAGGAAGATAAATCAGCTGGAGGGGCCCCCGAAGTTTAATACATTTCCAATACCACTGGCAACAGATTTTGGTCCCCTTGCAGGTCTGGGTTGTCAGACGATTTATTTCCGGGGAGGGGGCTGTGCCTCTGGGCCAAGGAGCCCCATAGGTGGGAGGAGGGAATGGGGGGGCTGTTCCTGGATCCTAAAAGGCCTCTGCAGGCGGGAGGAGGGGGATCTAACCCTCGCCCCCACCCCAGATGCAGGAGTCAGACTCCGCTTCCTCCTCTGCAGCTGTTTCCCCCACAAATTAGATGCCCGTTTGGAAAACAATGTAGCCTCGTTAATCATTTAATGAAATAAACAACTAATCACGCTGTGATGCTTCCAGTGATTCTTAACTTCAGCAATCAGCCTGCCCAGGAGCGGGGAGGGGAAAGGATGGGGAAAGGGACAGGGACCCGGTCTAAACCCTGAAGTGCTCCTCCTGACAGAGGGGTCATCCCCTTGTGACTCCAGCCTTCCTCGGAGCGACAGAAATGGAAAGAGCTTGAGGTTTGGAGGCAGAGGTTTGAGGAGGGCCTGGGTTCCAGCTCTGCCCCTTCCTGCCTGGGGAGCCCCCCGCCCCCACCCCGCACTTGTCTGAACTTCAGTTTCACATCTGCAAAAGGGAGCACATCACCACATCTACCTCACTGTGGTGCTGAGGAAGATTCCGAGGAGAAAAGATGTAGAAAAGTTGTTTGACCCTTTAAAGGGGACAGAGCCGATGTTAACTTTATTTTTACAACTTAGACCTTTAGCGCTTCCGAGCTGGGCCCGAGAGAATCGGGAAAGGCTTGTTGGAGGGGGGTTTCTCGTGCTGGGGACACAAAGGCTGGAGGAAGGCCGAAACCTAGGAAAGGAGGTCGCTGGTCTAGGTCCCACACCTATCCTGAGGGATAGAGAGCTTTAGTGTCTCCTCCTAAGGCTGAGGGCCCTTTGGTCCCCATTTTTCTGAACTCCCCCCATTGCCTTTTCTGAAGCCTCTGGGCGAGGACCTTATGTCACCACAGTGACCCCAGGTACACTCAGACTGGCCCTGGAGGCTGAGGGAGGTGGGGGCCGGGGGTCATGTCACTGGTGGACACGGGCAAGCCTGGCACAGCTCTCTCCACCAATTCCACACTCTCTTCCTCAGGAAAGGGGTTCCACTCTTCTGCAGTATCCCCCGGTCCCTCTCTGCCAACAAAGGAGTTTCTTCTATACACTGCAGCCCCTCTCCCGCCTCCCCCCTTCCAGCTGCATTCCCAGGTCTCTCCCCATCTCTAGTCAATTCCCTACTCTCTCTGTTCAAGGTTGGGGGTGAGGGTCCGAGAGGGGGAGGCCCCAGGTCTGAGCGGGTGGGGTGATTCCCAAGCAGCTACCTCCCAGCAGCCAGAGACAAGAGGGACTCGTACATAAGTGCTCCTCCCCGCCAGGAAAATGCCTCTGCTGTTGACTCCTAAATAACAGATGTCTGTCTGCATATTAATGAGGTCGGACGAATAATTGGTGAGTTTTTCATTCAGTGTCAGAATGAACCCGGAGGCCTTATGTTCATGCACACAAGACACCCACTCACCCCCCGGCTCCCCCCTCCCCCACAGCACAATGAGGCAGACGCAGATGCTGGCCAGCTTGACCCACAGAGGGGAGGGGCAGACAGGGAACTGCGAGGGGGTGTCAGCAGGAGGGAGACCTCCGTGGTCTGGGTCTGTCAGGTTTTTCCCTCTTGATTGCCATCTCCCCAGTCCCCAGAGGCAAAAACTTGCATTTGTGAGTTTTCAGCACCACACAGAAGGGCCCAGAGGATGGTGGGAACCAAAGGGTAGAGAGGGGAGGCAGGCGCTGCCTGGGGGTTGGGGGCAACAACACAGCAGTGGCCTCTTTCAGCAGTGCTCCCCATGAGCCTGCAATCAGGGGGTCCCTTACCCTGCTTTAGTCCCTGTGCCAGGTTGTGAGGTAGAAGAACGGAGGTTTTGGGGTCCGACAGCTACCATATTCCAGCTGGGTGCCCTTGTGCAAGCTACCCAACCTCTCTGAGCCTCTCACTCTCCTGGTCTCTAAGACCACCTACCTTGAAAGACTGAGAGGATGAAATGAGATAGTGTCACGTGTCTGTGTTTGGCCTGGGTGTAGAACAGGCCCCAATATACATTTGCTCTCTCCCCACCTATCCCCAAAACACACCAGGACAGTTTCAAAATTGCAGTCTTTCCTGCCAGACCCACCCTTGTTAAGGCACAGGTTAATTACACGTATTCATAATTATCCTGGCTGCCTGGAAACTGAGGAAAAGATAGAGAGGGGCAGGAACGGAATAAGAGGGGATTAGATACACATGCACAGGAGAGAAAACTGATGGGAACCAAGGCCTGGAGCAGAATGAAAGCGACCGCAGAGACAGAGAACCCCGAGACTTCCGGGAATGTGGAGAAGGACCTGCAGGAAAGCAGAGTGAGACCGGGAATGAGAGTTTAGAATCTAGACAGTAGATTCTAGAAGCCCCAGTTTGGCCAGGAGCTCGCTGTTGGACCTCTGCAAGTCCCGTCCCCTCTTAGCATCTCAGTCTCCTCATCTGTAAAAGGATGGGGTTGGTTTGCTCTCCCAGGTCCCTTCCCATTGCGTGAGAACAAGTGTCCCAGTGGCCTGGGGGAATGCATCAGTCACTCCGCTGTCTCCTCTTCCCCTTGGTAAAGGGATCTGCTGCGCCAGCAAACAACTGTCCATTGTGTCCTAATGAGGGACAAGCAGGGAAAACCAATCACTTATGATGCAAATGAGTGGCGGCTGCAGCCTCCTCGCTTTCACTGAGTGCCTCTCTTCTGCCCAGGCCCAGCGCTGCCCCAGTTGGGCCTTTCTCTCTAGCCCCAGTTCCCATCTGGTCCTGGAGGAGGAGGGGGGAGGCCCAGACTGGCCTTCCCATTGTCGCTCACGGCCACGCCCTGCAAGGAGCCTCAACCCTCACAGCTTTGAGAGGCCCGGCTTCTCCCCCGGCTCCCAGGGCAGCTCAGTTTTTGTTTTTAATTGAGGTGAAATGCACGTGACATACAAGTAGCCCTTGTAAGGTGTACAATTCCGTGACATTTCATGCATTCACTATGTGGTGCAAGCAGCACCTCCCTGGGCTTGGGTGTTCTGCCCCACTCTGCCCCTCTCCTCACCTTACTGCCTCCAGTGGCACAGGGTAGCCAAAGGGTCCAAAGGTAATGGAGGAAAGTCCAGGGCTGGCCTGAGGGGAAGGGAACAAACCCCGCCCTTTAGGGTGGAGCCAGAAGGAGAGATTGTCACTGCCTTCCCCAGCACAGCCCTGGGGACCCTGACTTTAGGAAACGGCCTCTTCAATTTCTGTGGAGTTTTTATTTTATTTTATTTTACTTTATTTTAATTTGTTTTACTTTTGGTTCTTTAAATTTATTGGGGTGACATCGGTTAGTAAAATTTACATAGGTCCCAGGTGCACGATTCTACATTACATCCATCACCTATATGTTACGTGTTCATCACCCAGAGTCAGTTCTCTCTCTATCACCATGTATTTGTGTCCCTGTCCCTTCTCCCCCAGCCCCCTTTATTTATTTTTTTAATTATTTTTTTCCTTTAATTTCTCTGGCGTTGGGTTAGAAACCAGATCTTGGTTTCCGTGGCTTTCAGAGGCTCTGTGGGCTTGGGGTGATCCGATCCCACCAGCAGGCTCACCTTGGAAGCTGCAGAGAGCCCTGAGACAGCCCTCAGGAGCCCTAAGCCTCCAAGAGAGACCTCCCCTCACCAGGCCCCGGAACAGGCTTCACCAAGGGAAGGTTTTTCTACCTACAAGGCACTAGTTTATTCCAGAATCCTACAGCTTAACAGCTGGGAAGACCCACACAAGTTGTCATTTGAGTTTCTCTTGCTAATATACAAGACCATTTGGTTTTATGTCATTTTCAAGAGACGGCAAACATCTGCTTACCTGTGTCTGTGTTACCTTCAGATTCACCTTTTGTTCCTTTCTCCAATCTAGGACATGTGGTAATGCTTTAAAAAAAAAAAAAAAAGGTTCTGGCATTAACCAGTACCAACTGCTACACTGTACCAACTGCTACACTGCAGAGAAAAAACCTTACAGGGTCACAAACTTTCTTTTATCTTCCCCAGTCCCCACCCCTGCTCAACTGGAGACCACACTCCCTCTGTCCCAGACAAAACACAGTCCAGACTGTATAATGAGGGCATTTCCATGTGCGGCCTAATGAATAGGGACTCCTGGGCTAGTTAGTTCCAGGTCTGCCACCAGTTCGCTGGGTGACCTTGGACAAGGCCCTGGCCCTTAGTTTTATCACCTAGAAAGTGGGGATAACAATCTTTACCTAGTCATCTCCCAGGGAACAAGTGAGGAGAGAAAAATAATGGTTACGCCAGCTCTTTGAACTTGCAAAGAGGTGACCATGAACATCATAATTATTCTCCAGCGATGGCGGCAGCAGTTTATGGGTCTTGAGTAACCAGCCTGGAGGAGGCCTTGCTGGAGGACACATGGATGGGGAAACTCCTGTTCTCGGCCTGGGTGGGTGTTGCTCTGATCAATCACAAAGGGGTAGGCACCATGATAGGCAAAAAGAACCAAGGAAATCTATATGTGGGCTTAGAAGAGGAAGAGAGCTTCTCAGACCTTTGGCTCTCATGTTGTTTTGGGAGTAAATTGGGGTCCTAGGAAAATGAGTGGGAGGGATTGAAGGGAATTAGCACTCCAAGTGGCAGAATGTGGGGAGTTTTCCAGGGATCAAAATTCCTGAGGGTGAGGCCAGCAGCTGAACAAACCCTTCACTCAATGAGACCATTCATTCATCCTTCAACTTATTAATTGAGCAAATACTCATTGGGTAGCTAACAAGATATCTGCCAGGCAACCAGCTGGGTTATAACAAAGATAAAACAATACTAATCCTGCTTCTAGTCAGAGAAATAGCTCATTGAAGAAGAAATGTGTCATATATAAAGCAAAAATTCTGGGGTGTTCTGAGTGGGGAAGGTCTGGGGAGATGTGGTGGGTGGGTCAGAGAAACGTATCCTTAGAAGACTCTGCCACCTCTTGTCTTTCTGGATTAAGTGTTCCCTCCCCCAGTTCTAGCAGCTGGGGTCCTTACCTGGGCCTTCCAGGATCTCCTGGCTTCCTTTTCACCTGGCCAAATCCTACCCAAGCTCCAAAGGCCAGCTTGAGATGCTTCATCCAGAGGTGCCCCCATAGCAGGCAGAGCCTGACCACCACACAGCCCCCAAAGGACTTCTGAGTCACAGGCACAATTCTGCAAAGGTTTTCTGTGGCTTCCTTGCCTCACCATTAAATAGTAAGCAATTTGAAGGCAAAAATGGATCTTTTCTCTTGCTCCCTTCTGCAACAGTAGTACACACACACACACACACACACACACACACACACACACGGCGTGTTTTCTCTCCTCGATCCCAAACGTTATTGTTACTACCTCCTAGGACTGGCTCCCAGCACAGTTTAGCCTCATGTGAATCTTTGTTTGAATCAAGGCTTGGTCACCTCCTTTTATTGTGTGAACTTGGGCAAGTTGCTTGACCTCTCAAGGCACCATTGTCCCCCTTTGTACGATGGGAATAGTACATGGCACTTAGTAGGAATGGTGCAAATGACAGTCATTAATGATTATCGTTGTCTCTGAGAGACGGCTAAATCAGACAGACGGTCCTCTGGTCCTCTGAATCCAGGTCGGGGTTTCCATTTTCCTTTTAATTTAGTCGTCTTCTCGTCCCATCTGCCTCCTATTTTTTTTTCCTTGGGTCTTTTCTGTCACCAGACCTACCAGTCTGTCTGCATTTGTCCCTCTAGGCCTTCTTTCTCTTCTCCCCTCAGAGAGCTCGCGGGTAGCTGACAATCGCTGGGCAAGTTGTCTGTGTCTTGCTCTCCATCAGTCAATAAAAATAAATTACAAAATCATTTATTTGTTCTTGTTACCTTGAGGGCTGTCTGAAATTGCCTTTCTTTAGAAAGTTACATTTGCATATTTCTATGCTGGAGTCAAAGGCTGCAGCTGTGGTTTCACTGCAATTTAAATATTAATAAAACCTCCTAAACCTCTAGCTGTGTTTTGAAGCAGTCTGGCCCTTCTGCTCCTAGGTTGCTAATATAATTTAATATTTCTCCTTTGCTTTGTATTTGTTTAAAGGGACAGTTTGGAGTCAACTGAAGCCAGCTGCTACAACCTTACAGATAAGAACCACTAACCAGCCCATAAACCTTGGTTTTTCTTAACAGCCCCAAGATTCACCTCTCCAGGAGGCAAAAGAATAGACCACAGGTAACACTTGTATTTAGCAGCCCCTTTCACTAAGTCAGTGGTTCTCAAACTCGAGCTTGTTTCTGAATCAGACTGCTGATCCGCACCCCATTTCTGATTCAGTGGGTCGAGTGAGGCCCCAGGATTTGCATTTCTAACAAGTTCCTAGATCATGTTGTTGCCTCCCACACCTTCCCTATCAGGAGACCCTGGTTTAAGAACCACTGCACTAAACTGAATATTAAACTGCATTAGTATTCCAGGTGCCTGAAACGAAGACTCCAAAGTGCTTGTTCCCTGGCTCCTATACTATGGGGGAGTCTCTCCAGTCCTCCACCCCACAAAAAACATTCCTTAGATTTTTCCTGATCATTCAGACTCACTTCGGGATCAGCTCCTTCTGCACCTCCCCAGTCCTCGCTCTCCACAGGATCTGACTGTCTACAGTTCTTGATTTTCTATTTGCCCAGATTCATGTCTTTAATTTTCTTCTTGTTATGGGTAGATTGACAGGCTGTTTTGAGGGAGCTAAACATCACTGCAGTAAGGTAAAGGGGCCTCTGGCTCAGCCGTTTTACAGCCGTTGAGAAGCAAGCTCCCTCGGTGCCTGGCTAGCAAGCCCCAACCTCTCTCAGGTTTCTGTGGCTGCATCTGCAGTGACCGCTTACCCTGCCTTCTCTGTGCCGCCTGCCTCTGGGGTTGTTGCCCTTATCTGCTCCTCGCAGCCCTCACAGAATACGTTCTGGGCAGCTTTGGCTCCTTCCGCTCCAACCACAACACTGCTTCCTTTCTTTTTCTCCTGCATGTATGTGAGCCGATACTTTGTTGGTGATTCTGGTTGCATTTTTCAGGAGGGAGATAATCTACCAAGCTCTTCTCTAGGCCCCTCCCTGCGCCTGCATGATAATCCTTCCTCTTCCCTTCCAGCTCCTTCTTAGTTCATTTCCTGAAATGAGATAAAGGCAGTATAGGAACTGGCTCTCCAAATGCTGCTGTGCCCAGAGAATGCTAAAGATTGTGGGCTGGGAGAGTGGGAGGGCATCTTAAAGCCAGAGGTGAAAGGAACAAGATTTACTCCATCATCAGATAAGACTCTTAAACCCAGCCAAGCATCATGAGGCCAGGGCCAGGTGACTTCCAGGAAAGGTTATAAAGAACTCAGAAAACAGATGTGGACAATTCTTGCGAGATTTTGAGTGACAAACACAGAAAACATTTTAATGGGTCTTAGTCATCTCTGCTTTCACCCAGGATTCCTGGGAAGGCAGGCTGTACTAGATAGATGCTGCTTTTTCTATGAAGTCTTCAGTGATGGGGGCAGCAGGCTGAGTCCTGGCTCAACCCCAGGGTCCAGTAAGCCATGGCTTGTCACTGGAAATAAACACTTTTGACTGAAGATGGTGTGCAGCACTTGCTTCCTGCCTGCCTTTACTGCTAACACTGAGACCCATTGGCTCCCTGGCAGGGACACAGGGAGCTGGCAAGGGCCCCAGAGAGGCTGTGCTGTAGGCAAGGCAGGACTGGAAGGTTTTGACAACTGAAAGATAAGCAAGCGTAAGCTGGGAGGCTGGATGGGAGCAGAGACAGGAGTAGCCCCAATCCAGTCCTTAAGTCCCTGTGCCTAGGGCTGCTGTCCCAGGCAGAAAGCTTCCACTGCCTCTCATCATGGCCCATAAAAGGAGCTTGAGTGCTAGTTCCCTTCACAACCCATTCCTCTCCCCAGATTCCCTTGCAGCTTGAACTGGTGCCTTCTGACCTGGGGTCAGTGGCTGATGCAGGTAGAAAGCTGAATGATGGGATGGAAAGAGCATGGACACAGATCTCTGGGTTGTCATTTACTGGCTGCGCAAACTTGGAGCAAAATCTGCATTTCCAGTTCTCATTCTCCAAATGAGGCGACAAATACCCACTTCACAGAGTGGTGATGAAGACTAAATGAGATCCAAGTGCAATGGCAGTTAGTTCCATTTTCTCTGCTCTTCCCTCATCCATCCACCTGCCTCACACATGTGGCAGCACTGAATTGTGTGAGGATTTCATTCTCTTTGCCTCAAAGAGGATCCCAATTTCTGAGCAGTGTAAAGACCAAGAAATGACAGACTTTTATCTTATCTGTGGATTAAGCATGCTAAATAGGAGTGGTTGTCAGAATCCTTTCTGTTCCCTTGTTATTTAATCAAACAGGAATCTAGGTGCTGCTATGAAGGGGCTTTGCAGCTATAATCAAGGTTATGTATCATGTAAGATGGGGAGATCACCCTGGATTACCTGGTAGGCACAATCTAATCACCCGAGCCCTTAAAAACAAAACTCTCTGGCAGGAATTAGATGAAGCAGAAGGTAAAACCAGAGTTCAAATGTGAGAAAGACCTGACCAGCCACGGTGGTAGGGGGGTCATGAGTCTAGGAATGTGGGTGGCCTCTAGAAGTTAAGGATGACCTCTGGCCAACAGCCAGGAGGAAACAGCTTAGTCCTACAACTGATGAACAATTTGGCCAACATGCAGTGAGCTTGGAAGTGAACTCATCCCCAGAGCCTCAAGAAAGGAACAGAGCCTTGCTGACACCTTGATTTTGGCCCTTTGAAACCTGAAACAAAGAAACCAGTGGAGCCAACTTGGACTTTTGATCTATGGAACTGAGATAATGAATGGGCAATGTTGTAAGTCTCTAGATTTGTGACCATTTGTTATGGTGGCAATAGAAACTAATACAATAGATTGTGAAATCCTCTCGATAACCTAGGAGGTAGGCAGTTACTTTCCCCATTTTACAGACAAGGAGACTGAGGTGCAGTGAAAAGGCTCTGAGGAGTTCCCTGATGGTGTAGCGGCTTAAGGCTTCAGCGTTGGCGCTGTCAGTGTGCGGCCTGGGTTCGATTCCCAGCCAGGGAGCTACCCACATACCAAAAAGCAAAAAAAAAAAAAAAAAAAAAAAAGAAAAGGCTCTGAGAGGACTGCAGGTGGAAGCCTCAAGAACAGTCACGTGATATAAGTGTTTGGCACCAAGTTTATTTGCAGGTGAACAACATTTACAAAACATATTTTGTACAATCAAGGCTGTCCTGCCCTCACACACTGGGGGGCTAAGGAGGACCTGGTCCCTCCAATAGCTATAAACAGTCCTAGATAACGAGTTTATGAAAAACACTTTCTCTTCCTCCAGCAAACAAAATTATTTATGAAGCTGTTCAGTTCAGCAATAGAAAGCAACGGGGAAAAATTATGTCAAGGAAAGTAACAGCTCCTTTCCTGGTGGGATCTGTCATTTTATAGACATGAAACATTCATGTCGGAGACCTTATATTTCAAGAGGAGTGGGTTACATATCAGAACTACAACAGTAAACATTCTATTTATTACTAACAGGGAATGAGCAGACTCTCCTTGGACACCAGTTCTTGCTCAGACTTTGGGAGATCAGGGTCAGCACGACTTCCCTCTCTAATTAAAACTCAAGTTTCATATTTATTTCCATTACCAGCCTCTGAATCCCCTTTCCCGGTGCTCCACTCCGACATCTGAGAGCTGCCCAAGGACTGCTCTGATTTTAAGTCACATCACAGATCCCTGAGTACTCACCTTCCATTGAAGGGTCTGACTCTTGGCCTTTATGAACACAGGGTTTTAGAGAAACAAACTCAGGGAAAGCATCTATTCTCTTGAGGCCGCCACTCTGTGCCCCTAGCTCTAAGTCGACAGCACAGTACGAGGAACATAGCTGATAAATAATGAATCAGCATCTTGCTCAATTGGTGGCATTTTAAATGGTTTTCAATTCTTTTCAGGTAAAAAATTACCACAATTTTGTGCTCATGGCAGATTTCAAAGGGAGACTTGAAGCAGAAAATCTTTAAGGGACCCATGCAGAGCCAGAAGTTCTTTTCAGGCTGAAGTACCTAAAATATTTAGTAACTGGGGCTGTGGAAGAACTAAAGAGGAGCTTGCAGGGCCTGGAAAAGGCTATTTCTTAAATCTATTCTTGGGGTCCTGTGGAGACAGGCCCTGTGCACTATACACTTTGCTGGCTGGAATCAGCAGCAGCTCTGGAAGATTCTGGGTACCAGGTAGGTGTCCAGCTCCTGGCACTGGAAGAGGGCTATGCTGTCCAATACCCACTCTCGGGTCACCACAGGTACTCCACACACCTGCCCAATCGCTGAGGACAGAGAAAACAAGCAGAGATTAGTGTTAATTCACATTTCCCCAGACCAGACTACTCTCTAGTCAGGCTATTCTGGGGACCTGGTTGTATGAGCTCTTAGGGTTACTCAGGTAGAAGCAAAATTGATCTTAGGCAATGCTTCAGGGCACAGGACCTTTCTCAGAAGCCTGAGGAGTGACTGCTCATGAAAGCCTACAGCTTCTGACAACTTTATTAACATGAGCTCCAATCTGTTAAAGGAAGAGTTACCAGAGATAGCAAAGCAGCACTGCAATTTAATCATGTGGAGACACGTTTGCAGAATCTTTATTTTTTTCAGTATTTTTAAAATTATTATTAAATTTGTTGGGGTGACATTGCTTAGTAAAGTTATATAGGTTTCAAGTGATATTTGCAATATCTTGAGTAAAAAAGCAAAATAGTAATGATGAGCATGATCACATTTGTATATAATCTGTGTGTGTGTACATACACATCCACCCGTGTCTGGGAGGAACTTATGGTGATCATCTCCAAGTCGTGGAATTATTGGAATTTCTTTACTGTATTTGTGTTCAATTCTACTTTATGTGATGAACATTCATAATTACCCGCCCTCCTGCCTGTGGACATAGTCATGCATTACTTTTATAATGCAAAATAAACAAAAAGTTTTAAAAGGACATTTAAGCCATTCATTCATTCAATAAATATTTATTGAGCACCTAGGATGTACTAAGAACTATGTTAATTAAGCACTGGGTAACCTGTGGTAAACCAAACTCATCCCAAGGACCCCATATGACACAGGTACATGCTTGTGGCCTTCTGACATCCCACATAGGTGTACCACCCACTCCAGATGATCTAAACAGGGCTGTCAGATCTAAAATGACCATGATCATCTGTACCCTTAACCTGGGCCCTCTACCCCACACTCCTCTGGATGAAGGCTTACTCCCAGCAAGACTTACCATGGAGGCCACTGTCCTCTGTCCAGGCATCTGGCTGCATGACCACAATTGGTTGAGTACCCTGCATCCCCAGGAAGAAAATATTGAGGGTATGAGAACAGGACTTTGGGAACAGGTATGTCACAATTTCTTGATGGTCTGCTGGAGCAGACTATTCCTGGGCAATCACAGACAGGAGGGAGAAGGACACACGGCAAAAGGAAGGGTTACTGGGAAAGAGCCTTCCCTCTGTGTGCTCAGTACTTACAGCTCCAGGTCCTGACTCCTCCCTTACAGACTGAGTCTCTGCCACAGGTATGTAGTCAGAGAAGGTTTGGGGCGAAGAGACGCCTCTGAGGCTATTGTAGGGGGTGTATTGGGGTTCTAAGGACTAATGGGAGATGCCTTGCTCAATCACCAGAGTATTAATACTGTGTCTTCCCCTCCCCCGACAAGACACAAAATGTTTACCTTGCCGAGGGTGAATGATGAAGGCTCCTTCACGACAGAAGCCCCACAGAGCTGCACCATCCACTCTAGCTGACCTAAATAGGGTATTTAAACCAAAACATCACCATAGTAACCTGCACATTTAACCTGGGCTCCCTGCCCCATACTCCTGTGAATGAAAGCTTATAGCAAGATTTCTCAGTGCATGTCCTTGTCTGTCTGCCCTAAACAGACAGAAAGGCCTTAAACTACTAATAGATTGTGTAGTAGGAGTATGGATTCTAAGTCAATTTGCCACTGATAAGCTACCTACTCTGGTTATCAGTCCCTATAAGGCCACCTGGTAGAAAAGGGTTAATAGTTTCTCAAATAGAACACTTTGAATGAACCCCCCCCCCCCACCAAAACCCCAAGGTCTTATTTCCATTAATCCGCTAAATTGCTGGCTAAGATACTGTGAAAAAATTTCCACCTGCCTCCCCTCCCTCCTTGCCTAATCCTGTGTTGGTGATTAATAACCACAGCCACCGAGAGCACCATCCTCAGTGGTAATTACTGTTAATGTTGAGAGATGGGAAGATAATTCACTTAGTCAAAAAAAAAAAAAAAAAAGTAATTTTCACCCTAGACAGAGACTCAGCACACCGGCTGAGAAAGGCTATATGCTAAGCTAGAATCAACACACTTGGGGACTAGAAATCAGGAGATATTACAGAAATGTTCTAATGCACCTGGAAAAAGTCAGGACTGACCAATGGGTGGCTTCTGGGCCCCTCTGAATGCTCTTTTCGATCAACCCATTTCTGGGGGCTGCTAAGGTGCTCCTGTTTTTGCCTGAGTGCACTAAGGTAACATGACTCACTCCCAAAATCATACCTGCGAGACTCTAGTTTTCATTCTACCAAAGCACAAAAGCACTGAGAAATCCTTGAGTAGCACTTGGAAATTTCATAAAAATCCAATCAATAACCAATAAAGAAGGCATAAACACAATTATTTTGTCAGGCTCTTCTGGTGCCACTCATGTGTTTCGGACCAGATGCCAAGGCTATCTTCTGGGGAATAAGAGGACCTGATCCTTGGGGCAGAAGTGGACACAGAGGTAAAGGTGGGTAGTCTTCGTTTTGAAAAGGAACCTAATCTATACACACACTGGAGCCTCAGTGCTGCACAACTCCAGAGTTGAACCCCACAGTGCTCCTAACCATAACATCACATTCAGTGTCAATTTAATTGGAAAATGTTCAAGAGTTTTCCTCTCCTCTGGGCCTGTGCAGAGCCCCGGCCCACAGGGCTTAAGCAGCTGCTGCGCCTTCCTCAATGTATCCAATGAACATGGTTTAGGAATAGTTGAAGTCTCTCCCTAACTTATTATCCACCCCGCTTCTTAGACCAAAGTGCAGTAAGAGCAACTCTACCCCATCTGAGCACAAAACATACTGTGTCCTCGATATGAATTCTTCACTGCCTTTTAGCTCTTGAGAAGGGGCACAGGGCTAGGATTTTGTCACAGGGTAACATTTAGCTAACATTTGTCTGACAGGTGGCAGAGAAACGGATTAACCTCTCACCAATCTGCAGAACCCCTGTTAAGATGATCCCTCCTACAACACTACACTATGTAAAGGCAAGGCTGGGTTCTGCAGTTCTTCCAGTCTCTTACCTGTGGGCATGTTGGTAAAGGGACCATAGCAACAGATTTCTAAGCCCCTGAAGATCTGGGAGAAGATAGGAACAGAGGGGTGGAGAGAAAGAAACACTGGTCATAAGAGAGTATGGGTTTTATAAAAAACAATATACAGAGACTCAGAAATGAAAAACCTTCTTTTTTCTTCATCACCTGATGATTTCTGTTGCTGCTTCCCAGAGATATTGAGTCCAATGTCCAGAACACTGGTGGATTTCGGAAGATGTTTTTGAAGTGTATATCTACTCTACAGTCATGCTGTCTGTCATTCAAGGGCTGAGCAACCCACCTTGTCACCAATCAGGCCCAGGCTCCTGCCTGATGATCTTTTCCAGGTGACTTATTAGAGACAATACAAAAAAAGGGTCCTTCTTTTCTTTAATGGCAAGAAATCCAGCTATTAGCTAACGTTTGATGTTCATCCAGACTTGGTACATCTGTACTAAACATGACCCTAATTGTAGAGAGGTCTATGTTTATATTTACAAGCTACTTTTCTCCTCTGACTTTCTCCTGGTCCTGAGCATCTGTTCCCACCTTCCACTGCTCTCAGAATGCTCATCATTCCTTCAGGAACAATGAAGTGAAGCCTGGTTCTGCCTCTCCTCACTGAGCTGACCTTATTGCTTGGGTTCCAGGAGACACAGATCACACTGCAGCTCCTAGGGGCCTCATCCACTACAGTGCTCAATAGTACTAACTACAAGAACTTTCTGTGATGATGAAAATATTCCATATCTGTATTAAGGTGGCCATGAGTCACATGTTACTCTTGAGCAACTTAAATGTAGTTAGGATGAGTGAGAAACTAAACTTCACCTTCTATTTAACTTTATTTATTTAAAATTTAAACAGCCCCACATGGCTGATGGCTATTGTGTTGGACAGGCAAATTCTTACACATGCATTTGCTTTGGTTCTTAAGGAAGGAGTTGGGTGTCATTTAAAAGAAAACTAAATTTGTGCCAGTTGGCTGAATATATATCATTCAAGTAACCCTCCTTCTCTGGAACCTCTTCCTCCCCGTTCCACTAAAAAGAAAACTTCCCAGGCTTAGAACTCACCTCGCTTTAAATAAAAAAGAGCAGGGGAGAGAAAAATCAAGAAGCTAAAAGCAATGACTACCTTTTAGGAAATGCCCCAATTCCCCCACCCCCAACTATAGCCAGAGGAATGAGAAAGGACAGCAAGACAAATCTGTTACTGTTTTAAAGTGACAGACTCCACTGTTGCACTTTCACTGTATGAATAACCTGTTGATGGGACCTAGATGCTCATAATGCTAAAAGTTTCCCCAGGCAGTCAGCTGGAGCCAAATGTTGCTGTAAGAAGTACAAAAAATTAGAAATTTTTACAACCTGATCCTCACTGATGAGGATATCTAGTTATGAGATAAGAAATTGAAAGTTTCATCCCTACAAGTACATTTCTCTTCCACAGGAAAATACTATGGTGATATTTTGTATTAGTATCTTCAGAATGTCATTACTTTGATCTGGCACTTTCCACCATTGCCACCCCAAATGCAGGAGAAACCCCTCAGACACTGGAATTTGCTTTGAAAAGGGGAAGAATCTGGTGCTAATTCTGCCTTGCATATAGCGGAATAAACACCAACAGCTGGCTCACACAGAGCTCCCCGAGGGTGGCGGAGGAAGCAGAAACAGGGCCAGCAGCTTTTCTTGGCATATGGAAGCTACTTGATAGGTTGAGAGGGTTAGGGTGGGCTGATCCTGAGGGTTCAGAGTTCCAGGGCTTAATGTGTGATCATCTTCCAGAGCAGTTTTCCTTGGAAAAATCACCTTTGTTGGTTTTCTCTCAAGCTCTGTAAAGGGACAGAGGTGCCCCACATGGCGATGTTCTGAAGGGCCAAGTGGTGTACACGTGAAAGAGGCAGAAATGCAGACGAGGAACCTGAGACAGCAGCTGGCTCAGGCCTGACAGGCAGGTGTGAAATCTTGCCTAGGCTTTTCCCTGAGAGGACGTAGTTTTGGCCAGATCATTTGCTGCAGGATGATCTGGGGAAAGTCACTGCGTCTTCCTGGGCCTCTAGTCCTTCACTTCCAAGGATGTTAGAATAATCTATTTTTCTCCTTGGTGAAATTTTCTATAATTTTCCAAGAAACTATGGTATTTTCATTAAGAGCTCAGATTGTGGAGCTAGACTACTTGGATTCAACTTCTAGTGGTAGGTTCACAACTAGCTGTGTGAGCTCAGGCAACTTACTTGACCACTCTGAGCCTCAACTTTTTCATGTGTAATATAGGCATAGTATTTATAGTACATGTCTCACAGGGTTGCTGTAAAATTATTAATCAGTTAAAATATGGTCGAGTGTTTAGAGCTGGCGTACAGTGAACCCTATACAGATGTTAATGATTATCACTTTCACTTCTGTGCATCCACAGAAAGCACTGTGTACATCCCCTTCACAGCACTTACCACATGACTTCAGACAAGAGAAAGACATCATGAAGTAGACAGTGCAAAACCTTAGACTCACATCTGTTTCAAATTTCAACTCTGTCACTTATCTGAGATTTGAACCCCAGAGTGGACCAAATTACATTGCTTCTTTAAACTTCTAAGTTCCTTCATTCATGTAATGGAGATAATACTTACCTTGTTGGGCTAAGAGAACTAAAAAATAAATCTATTCGGAAGCACCCACCTAGTGCTCTAGCTGTGAGGTGAGTGTGTAACGCTCCTTACAAGACCAAGGAGACCATCTCTGAGAAGGGGGCCGGAACGCCAGGGGCAGGGTTTTTATCCACACCAGGGCGGAGGGCTTTACCTGTCTGTCCTGAGATTCTCTTGCTCGCTTTGGACCTTGGTGGTTCCTGCCATTGACAACATCCCCTCTGACTTCAAAATCATGCTGAAAGAAACCAAACCCAAGACACAGGGATCAGAGGAAGGGTAGCCTCCTTCAGTGTCATATTTAAGGAATTCATTATTGTCAGGCAAGGTTTTGAACCTCGCCCCCTCCCCTGGCCAAATCATTTTTTTCTCGTGGACTGAATGAAACGACTAGTATCTGGGCGCTGAAATCAATTCTCTAAAGCAAATCTTTATGGGCAGAAATTAAGAATTGGCTTTTCACCTCACTAGGACTTAAAGTATTTTAATTTTCAACATCTATCTCCTCTCAAAACATTCACTTAGCATTTAGATTAAACTGCTAATACTATGCTGCTATAAAGATAACTGGAGAATCCCTGATCTCTTAAATCAATTGTGTATTACCACCTAAGGGCTTCTCAGATTTTCACTGAGAGATTCAGTTAATGAAACCAAAATAATAAAATACACATTTAATACACTGAAAAATTTTTTTTTATAATTATTATTTTGACTGGTCAAGGACGGAATAAAATAACGGGATGGGTGAAGTTATAGCTTTTGGGAGAAATGTGGGGAAGAATGCTTAGAAACAATGCTGACTGAAACTCAGACGGTAGGGCAGACCACATCTGTTGCCAAGAGTATTATGAAGAAAAACAGTCATGACAGTATAACCACAGGCTGCCATTATGTAATCTATTTGAAGAGCACCAACTGACAGTCCTGATTGTAACCCTTGAGCCTCTTTAACCTCACTACCTGGATATAGGGTATTAAATCCCAAAATTCACCCATCTAAAACAGAGCTCTACTCCTGCCTCCTGCCTTTCCCCTCCCACTCTGCCTCTCCAGTACATCATCCTTATCTAACTTATTATTAACATCCACATCACTGTTGAGGCCAAAACACTAAGCATCACCCCCTCAATTCCTCTCTTTACCCAACCCTCCAAATTTAACTCATTAGTAAGTCCTATCTCCAAATATGAGGGCTATAACTGTCTCTATTTTTCATATTATATGGCTTTATACTTTCCAGATGGCCCTCGTACATCTCAAACCAACCACTTCTTACTATCTCCATGTCTCCAATTACCCTATGCAGAAAATTCGAATTCCTTAGCATGACTTACACCAAATCCTACCTGATCTGGGCCTTGTCCATGACCGTCTCCAATCCCTTGTCTAACTTCTGCTCCCTACATATTATTCATCAATTACTTACCTTGTTGGGCTAGGAGAACTAAATTACTACATTAATCTATTTTTCCTTAACAAACTCATTCCTACCTCAAGACCTTTATGCTTGCTGTTCCTCTGCCTACACTTGTTACCTACATTTTTCCAGGCCAGTTCTTTCTTGTTTTAGGTCTCAGCTCAAGCAGTGGAAGCCATCTGTGGTCTCCTCAACTACAGTAGTCAATTTCTGTCCCTGGTTAATTACTGGTCTGCTATTCTGTGAGTATTTCTTTGTACTATTTCTTGGTATCTTAAGCCACTTTTATTATTGTTTACTTCCCTTCAACAGAACAAGAATCCAACCAGAGCAGGGACCTGTCGGTCTTGTTTACAGCTGTATTATTGTTTGTTTGTTTGTTTGGTTGGTTGTTTTTTTGGGGTGGTTCCCTGGCTAAATCGAACCCATGCTGCAGCGTTGAGAACGCCAAAGCCTTAGCCACTATACCACCAGGGAATCCCCCTGTAGCTGTATTCTTGGTACCCAGTACATAGTAGTCTCCCAATAATATAAATCACTGAACAAAAGTTAAAACAACAACAAAAAAAATGTCAATTACGAATATGCTGAATAGTGCATAATAGTTTAAAACTGCTTTTACTAATTTTATATTGCATGATCTGTTGTCACCAGCAACTCTTAGATGGCTCTGTTCTAAAATTATTCCTCCTCCTACACTCATCTTATTTACCTCTCACTGTTCTCAGTATCATAGAGTAATATCCCTTTGAAGGAATGTGATTTCTAAACAGATACATTTGCATATTAATAAAGGATTTTTCTTCAAAAACAGTGAACAACCACTTCTCTACAAAGGTGTATGCATGTAACATTAAGGTGGGCCTATTTCTTTTTGCTTATGAATCCTTTTTTCTGCTTTATAAATTCAGTTTCCTTCCTCTGAGGAAAGGATTGTTTCTTTTTTCTTTTTCATATGGGTAGTTCCCTGGCTGGGAATCGAACCCAGGCCGCAGCGTTGACAGTGCCGAAGTCCAGCCACTACACCACCAGGGAACTCCAGGTTTGTTTCTATAGAAACTTAGAACAAAGCGTGGGGACACAGAATTCACAGGTTTGCTCTGCATAATTCTTGATGACCCTCATCATCAAGGAAAACCTGTGGAACGTGGTCCAAGGAAGGAAGCAGCTAAGTTTTCAGGGATTATGTGACTCAACGGCACCAAGTTTTTCTGATTCGTTGGTAATATCAAGTACCTACCTCGTCTAGAATTTTTCTCTCTTTAATAGACTGGGTCACCCCTAAAGAGATCACAGGAAAAACAGGTCACAATGCAGAAGAACATGCTCTTTTCATGGAGGGGGATGGTAAAGCGATTCACATAAGAGTAGAGGTCCTCTCTGTAAAGCCAGCTCCTCTCTATAAAGGAGGCCTATGGAAGGGATTTCCTTCTGGAGACACAGTGGATGTTTAATGCAAACATTACAAAAGTGTCTGCTGCACATGTTTTTCTGCATGCTTTTAAATAAATCCCTAGTCCACCATATGCTAACATTGCTAGGAGCAAATAAGGTCCTTTAATTTATAAAAAGAAATCCATTTTCCCAACATTACCAGCTTATCTGAACAAAGAGATAAGCTAATGCTAGTTAAAGATAAAGCCAGTTTAGAGTTATCATTAAAGACCTTTTAGTAATTCAGATTTGGCACCAGCAAAAATCTTAGGTGTTAAAATGTCAGGTGTAAAAATGCAATTCTGAGGTGTTAAAGAGAGGAAGGGAGAAATTCACCATACTTACAGAAATAGCTAACTACCCATTTTCCTCCTGCAATTCCCAGAAAATATTTCAGTGTCCGCTCACATACAAACTCAACATCTGCAGAATGAAAAACATCCAAGGATTAGTACAAATTGAACAAAGTCAAGAAGTGCCACCATAAAAAAACTAAAGTGGCGGAATATAGTTAATAATGTTGTAAAAACTATGTATGATGTCAGATTGGGCACTAGATTTATGGGGAGGGGGGTCACTTCATAAATTATATAAATGCCTAACCACTGTGCTATACATTTGAAACTAATATAATTGTTGATAGGTTAAAAACAAACAAACCCAGGGGTGGGAGAGGAGGGATGGGAAGCTAAATATATGGTGATGGAAAGAGAACTCACACTAGGTGGTGAACTTATTATACAAGTTGACAATGCACTGTAGAATTGTACACCTGGAACCTATGTAATTCTTCCTAACCAATGTCACCCCAATAAGTCTAACAATAAAAAAAACCCCAAAACCCAAACCCAAACAAACCCCGGTGGTAGAATCAGAGGCTGGAAGCACATCTAATTATAACCAGTGGATTGTTGGAAGCCTGGAAAAGGATGATAGAAAGTTACGAGGTCTGACAATTAAGTTTGCAAACTCATCCTAGAAAAAGTGCTACTTAACCTCACTGCTGAATAGCACTATGGTCACCTCTGAAGTACTCCCCTAGGGAAGCTATGCACCAATGCCAGCACCTAGTGCACCTTCAAAGCAGTTTTGGAACTCTTTTTCTAGAATGGCCATCAGGGCTGTCATTGTATGACCCTTGATGTCCTGAATGTCATCAAAATGTCTTCCTTTCAATATTTCCTTTCTCTTAAGGTAAAGAAAAAAGTCATTGGGGGCCAGATTAGGTGAGTGGGAAGGGTATTCCAATAGTTAACTGTTTACTGGTTAAAAACTCCTTCACAAATAGTGCCATATGAGATGGTGAATTGTAGAGATGCAAAAGCCATGATTTGATGGCAAAAAGTTCAGGTTGTTTTTATCTCATTTTTCCACACAGCCTTTTCAGTATTTCCAAATAGTAAACTTGGTTGACTGTCCATTTGGTACAAATTCATAATGAATAATCCCTCTAATATCAAAAAAGGTTATCAACATCATTTTGACTTTTGATTTGGACTGACAGAACTTTTTTCATCATGGAGAATTGGCTGACTTCCATTGTACACTTGGATGTTTTGTTTCAGGGTCATATTGGTACACTCATGTTTCATCACCAATGATAACATGGCCCAAAATATCGTCTTTACTCTCCAAAAGATCATGGCAAACTGACTCTCCTTTGCTTTTGTCCATCAGTGAGCTCCTTCAGAATCATTTTTGCACACACCTTTCTCATGCCAAGATTTTCAGTTAAGATTTTCCTGACTCTTTCTCTATTGATGTTTACTAGGTCTGCTATGCTTCTTACAGTCAGCCAATGATTTTGACTCACAATTTTATCAATTTTTGCAGTTTTCAGCAGTTCTGCTCATTACTGGCCACCCTGACCTCTCTTCATCATTGACACTTTCTTTCCCCTCAGAAAAATGGTTAATCCATTTGTACATTGCTGCTTTCTTCATGGCATTATCCCCATAAACTTGGATTAACATGTCCCTGATTTCATTTCCACTCTTGCCAAGTTTAACAAGAAATTTAATGTCTGTTTATTGCTCTAATTCAAGTTCCAACATTCTCTCATGACAGCACACAAAAATACACAACAATAAAGAATGCCACTTGGCAAGGCACTGCCATATATCGAGGTGAACACAGCTATGAGGCACAGATATACCAAGGTTATGAAACCTTACTGCGTTGTTTGTACAGTGTTGTCAATGTAAGTGCAGGTGGCAAGTTCACAAACTTAAATGTCAGACCTCATAAAACTGGAGGAAATGTCTGCCCTATCTTCTAGATGCCCAGACTAGCTACAGATTCCATCACTATGGTCAAGGAATTATCCACATGAGTAGTACTAATACATGCGGATGGGGAAGATCTATTTTTATTGGATGGCAATATGTGGAAAGAGAAGAAAACAGTATTGTTGAAATCTTATTATCTGAAATGTTAATGTAAGTGACAAATTTTCACCCCCAGAATTTCTACCTGGGGAATCCTAACTTCCCACTTTCCTTGAGGGAGACAGGAAAATGCAGAGTATTTTTATAGCTTTTCTCCTTTCTACACAAGTATTTCAGAAAGCAGTAGCTTAAGAATTACTTTTGTTTATTTCCTAGTGTTTCAAAGACCCCTTTGAAGAACTGAGCAAACTGAGGAAAGAACACTTAGTTTTAAACAGGAGAAATGTATTTAACTAAATCCTAAACACAGCAGGCGATCTGACAGTAGTTGCAACAGCCATTATCCCTCACAGAATTCTTCACAAATTATTAAAATCTTTTTTCTTTCATCACAATTTTATAGCTTTTTGTTTAACTGCTGTAAAAGATTACTTAATAATGTCTTAAACTCAGAAACTTTAGCTCATTTTTAGTTCAAAAGTGTTAATACTGTCTTTGTGTTTAAAGATCGAATTAATTTAGATTTAATTTACATTTTAAAGTTTCCTTTTCACCTTAGCAGCTTTGATCCAAACCTATAGCTTAAGATACATTAAACTTTAATGACATTCATCTCTAAAATAGTACTTAGTTCGAGGTACCTCTTTCCGGCACCTGGTTCCTGTGAGTATTATCCTCTTGACCCTGTGGTAGAAATCTAGTATCTTAGAGGCTCTAAGGCAATGTGCCCCTGCCAAGGAGTCTGGACTCTCTTGCTCAAGGATTGGCAGTGGTATGAGCAGAACCATCCTGGAGTGGACCACTGTATTTCCAAGAGTCAATTTTGTTATAAAGGTTTTAAGAGCTGAGTTATAATGTGTATCTGCTGTGTGCTCCATGCAATGGCCTTTGCTTTCTGGAGCCTGTAAGTCTAATTCCTCTTCCAGATAACAAGATATTTGAAGACAGCTGTCTTATTCCCTTAAGTCTTTTCATTCCTTCACCTGTTCTTCAGATGATATTGCTCTAAATTCCTTTTCCCCATCCTCATCATCTATATCTGGACAAACTCTCTTTAGCATGTCAGTGACTAGCTTAAAAAGAAAGCATGGTGCCCAAAGCATAGCTTTCAGGCAGACACTCCAGCAGAGAATACAGTGAGAGGTCAGGATCTTTATTTCACTTGCTCTAGACATTAGGCTTGTATTAATGAGGACCAATTTCAAATGAGCTTTCTAGCAGCCCTGAGATGTTTACTTAGATTTAGCTTATAGTCAATTAAAAGCCTCTGAGGTCTCTGTTATCACGGGAGTCATAATTAAGATTTAAGAAGGGGAAGTGTAGGACAAATGAATTTCCGCCTTCACTTTTTCCTGTCTCATATGCTAGGCCAGTGGTGTCCGACCTTTTGGTTTCCCTGGGCCACAGTGGAAGAAAAATTGTCTTGGCCCATACAAGAAATATACTAACAATAGCTGATGAGCTAAAAATAAGGTCGCAAAAAAAAATCTCATAATGTTTTAAGAATTTGTGTTGGGCCACATTTAAAGCTGTGCTGGGCCACAGGTTGGACATACCTGTGCTAGGCTATCTCAGAGCTGACATCAGACTTATTTCGTGAAAAACTCTCAACTGCACTGAAACTAGTGTTTAAGTGGAGCTAGAACATGGAATGCATATGGAGGTAGATTCTGAATAAAGATTCACTTTTGTCTCATTATCCTCTTTGCCCCACATGTTCTTCCAGGACTTGGGCTCAGCCTTACAGAAAGCCCTTCACCCAGCCCAGTCTAGGCAGGATGGACTAGAATAAGTGATTCACCGTTCTGGCTTACCACTCTCCAAATCTTAATGCAAACCAGAAGGGGGTCAGGAAGTAGCAAAACTATTATTTTTCTTTCATAAAATTAACAATTGATTGACTACTGGAAGACTTTCATCCAGGCTATAACTCAACAAATTCTCCCATTTATTCACATAGTTTTATGCAACAGATGCAATATATTCTTTAAAGGTCTTTGGTATACCTGTTTTCATAATGACATGAGTAGTCTCTTCGGTAATCAGATCAGTTAAAGTGATATGATGTTTTCTGGCAAACTTGTGCACAAGTCCCTGAAATCAAATAAAATATTACATTGTAATAAATTACTTCTAGTGCATAGCTCAGTTATTAGTCAGTCTAGCTTTGTTATTAGTTATCCTCCATTTTTTCACAGGAAAAAAAATATTCTTCTATTTTAACATGCCTGAAGTCTCAAAATAAATAACAATTTAATACAAATCACATACAAATCAGAAGAAATTCTAAAGTAGTCCATGTTAGCAGACATGACCTACAACCAAGAATTCAAAATAGTTTTCCCTTAATGGCAGTGAATCATTTGATTCACTAAGATAACTAGTTTTTTGTAGAGTGATACTCTACTATACTATCATTTAGATGTATTAGCCTACACTATGTAAGCCAAGAGGTAACGAGCCTATAAAGGAAGTTATGCTCTACATATGTGGCTTAAAAAGAAGATTCAACCCTCTTCCTCTGATAGCTACAAACCATTTAACTCAAGAGTACAAAAACTATCAATTCCTCTTAAGGAGAAGGACTGGAAGAGACTTGTATCATTCCCAAAAGAAATCTAGAGGCTTCTAGCTATTATCTATCAACCAAATAAAAATCAATAGGCAGTAAAAGAAATTAACCAGATCCATTATGGACACAGTTGACATAATCAGTAGCTACTGTTTGGTAAAGAATTCTGTTTTCCAAGGACCATCATTTAGCAGCTATCACCAGCCATGCCAATATTTACGTGCTGCACAACACTGCAATGGAGATCAGGCTATCTCTTCCATGCTGCCTCACTCCATACTGCCACAGGGTACTGAAAAAGTCAGACTAGAGAAGCTAATGATGTCCTCCCCGCTTCTGCCACTGCCCTCTGCCAGGATCATTAGCGATTCTGAACTGATTAATTGCTGAAATCCCAGCCTTGAAACAGTGTTCAGTTAGAAGAGCAAACGCTGAAAAGATCATCTTAATATGGGCTTCAGAATTAATCTTGTGTAATACAGTCAGTGGCTTTCATAATAAATTTACTACACTTCAGCAAGGCTGAATAGAGCTGAAAAGTTCTTTTTGCTTGTTTAAAGACAAAAAGTATCCAAGCCACTTATAGTCTAATCTGCAGTTCAGAATTGCCCATGGCAAGAAAGATTAGATCATTTTAGCCTTCTCTGAAAAGCTGAACTCAAAAAACAAAGGAGGAATGCTAATTTTCAATGAATAAATGGGAATTCTAGATATGTAGGCACATGAGCAAGAGCAATATAAACAGATACAGGTACAAATTTTCAGAGCAAATAGCTGGTCTGGGCACCTGGTTGTGAAACGAGAATTCTAGAATTACTGATGAGAATTTATTCATGTATCTACTAGGGCAGACACAGCTTACTTTGTCCTTTTAGTAGTGGGATGCATCTGGCCACAGGAAATGTATGCTGAGCTGCTACATATAAAGAAGTTAGGATGAGAAACGGCTGTTATCCTAGGAAGGATATATTAATAAAGATACTTAAGAATGACCGGGGCCTCTCTCAGTGTATAATAAATGGCACCCACTACTGAATCCTTTTGACACTCTGGTGTGTTATCTTATCATGGTTCCTTTTGAAGAAATATTCACTCAATTATTTTATTATGAAGTGATACCAATGGTGATTAATTACAGGGGAGGTAAATTTTCTAAGATGTCTGAAATCTCTACTTAGCTCAAATAGAAACAAGGTTTCAGGAGTCTTACTATTTTAATGGGTATTTTTCCACAGTGTGAAGCAATTCCTGTTTCTGACATGAGGAGCCCAAGAGATGTTAAAATCCTAATAGGGAGGGGGTGTTGTAGGGCAGAAATTATGAGACAGGCAATTGAATGACTGTGTCATAAGCCAGGATAAAGACTATTATACACTGGCGAAATGCCATTCCATGTGCTTGGAACCAGTCTGAATTTAGTTAATCATGGTATATTCTCTCAGATGTGAACCCAGGTGGGGAAAGAAAAGATGCCTTCCGAGGAGTAGAGACACATCTATTTGCTTTTTTAGATAGGAAAATTAAAATAAAAAAATTAAAGTTAAAAAAAGGTTATACTCAGAAGTATAACCTTTCTGCTAATATTTAATCATTATTTTCTGAAGTAAATATACACAAAATAATCCATGCTATACCTTTACCTAGGTTCAAAGTTTCAGAAATTAGTAATGGAAATTAAATTACATAGAATTATGCCTGATTCCTAAATTTCTTCCTGTACGTTATTCATTGCTAGTGCCTATTTAAAACTCAGTCATTAGGAAGATACATATGGATATACTCACAAGTTCTGTTGGGGTCAAGCCTGATGCCACCATAGATATTCTTTCATTGATTCTTTTTGTTGAAGATATCACTTCTGCCTTCTCTCTGCTCACACTTTCTTTCTTCACATTATACTCAGCAGTATTAGTAGTATGAGCAGCTGCTGGACTCTTGGCAGATTCTTCAACTTGAAATTGGGGTAATTTCAATGCAGAGGTTGAAGTTGGCATACTGCAAACTCGAGCCAGTTCTGGGGCTCTGTCTTCAGGGGGATCAGACTCAGGGTCATCAGAGAAGAGGCTGATTCCAGATTGTTGGTAAGGGCTTCCCTCTGAAAGAATTGGGAAAAGAAATTTAATCTAAATGACAATGAATCTTGAATTACAACGTCTAGTCTCTACTAAGAATTAAAAAAATAAATCAAGTTAGGTTAAGAGAAAAATGAGGGGAGTACCCTGGTGGTATAGTGGCTAGGCTTTGGTGCTGTCAATGCTGCGGCCTGGGTTTGATTCCCACCCAGGGAACTACCCACATTAAAAAAAAAAAAAAAAAAGGAGAAAAATGGATACACTAATATACTGTTGGTAGAAATGCAAAGTGGCTTAACTTTTCTAAAGGGCAATTTGGCATTATATTGCAAAAGCCTTGTGTATTTATATATTTGGTCAATAAGTCAAGTTTTAGAAAATAAAAGATGTATACAAAAGTTTAGTCATAGGAATGTTCAAGGAAACACTGTTTATAACTTCACTGTTATAGAAACAACCTAAATGTCCAGTAATAGATTAAATAAATTATGGCACATCCACTCCAAAGGAGTACTCTTTACCCACTACGTTTAATTATAATAAAATGGAGAAATGCACACACCCATGTTCCCTGCAGCATTATTTATAGCAGATGAGAATGGAAGCAACCCAAATATCTATCAATGGATGAATGGATAAGGAAAATGTGATATATATATACACACACACACACACACACACACACACACACAATGGTTTTTAAAAAGCTAAATGAATAGCTTTAAAAAAAAAAAAATCCTGTCACATGCCACAAACACAGACAAACCCTGAGGACATTATGCTAAGTGAAAGAAGTCAGTCACAAAAAGACAAATACTGTATAATTCCATTTATATGAGGTATCTAAAGTAGTCAAACTCTTAGAAAGTAGAATGGCAGTTGCCAGGGGGTGCAAGAAGGGGAGATGGGGAGAATGTGAAATGGGGAGTTGCTTTTTAATGGCTAGTTTCAGTTTTGCAAGATTAACAAATCCTAGAGGATCTGTTGCACAGCAATGGGAATATACCAAATACTTCTAAACACTTCAAAAATAAAATAAATAAATTTAATGCAAATAAATAAAATAGGGTGATGGGAGGGGAACTGGAGGGATGAGTGGGAAGGGGGAGAAGATTGAGAGGTGCAAAGTCATAGTCACAGGCTTGTGAAGTATAGCAAAGAACATATAGTCAATAACACTGTAGTAACTATGTATGGTGTAAGAAGGGATCCAGATGTATCAGAATGAGGGTTTAGTGAGTTATGTGGATGATTCATCACTGTGTTGTACACCTGAAACCAATATAATATTGTATGTCAAATGTAATTGTAAAATAAAAAGTCTCAAAAAAAAAAAAAAGGGATCCCTTGGTGGTGCAGTGACTAGGCTTCGGCACTCTTACCACTGCATCCTGGGTTCGATTCCTGGCCAGGGAACCACCAAAAACAAAACAAAACAAAACAAAAAACAAAAAACAAAAACAAAAAAAAAACAAAAAAAAGAGGAAAAAAATGGGGGGAAAATAAAATAAAATAAAATTTAAAATGCCATTGATTTTAAGATGCTATTCTATTTCAGAATCTTAACATGAAAATATTTAAAATCTAAGAACCCATTAAATGTAAGGTCTTATCCATTATAAGGTCTGTTTTTTTATAATTTTGGTCATTTATTTTATCTAGTTTAAATATTCCTTTTTTATCACCTATATATTCTCTATAACTGTTGGGCAATGAACATATAGTACTTTAGTAAGGAATGATAAAAAGGTTGAAAAATGAGAAATATTCAGTTTTTATTTCTATATCCATGATGATATCATTACCTCTTTCACTTAATACATCATCTGACATCTGATATCATTACCAAATTAAAAATAGGAGACTATCTCTGAAATATTTCAGAAAATGCCACTCCATCAGGAAGTAAGCATAACTTAGTAGAATGTATGAGATTCCTAAAATGACCTCAATTAAAATGGTCAAATACTACATGTAGATGCCAAAGAACACCTTTATGATAATGTGTTTTGAGAATTTAAAACTTTCTTTACTAATTGAAACTTTGATTTATAAGCCATAAAACGCCATTAATTTAAAGTGATTTATAAGGCATAAAATATGAAGTCATTTATATGTATTAATTCATAAAATAAGAGCTTACTTTGGAGATCTGATACATTTTTTTCAACAAAGACAAGCCTAAAATTTTATTCTAAGGCCCTAGAACTTTTACGTAACTGTTGAAATAAAACATTTAGAGTGCACCAAGACGCTCTAATCCTCAAAAACTGTTAGAGTTAAAACAATATAGACAGATTAGGGGGTTCCCTGGTGGTGTAGTAGCTAGGCTTTGGCACTCTCAACACCACGGCCTGGGTTCCCAGCCAGGGAACCACTCCCTCCCCCCACCAAAAAAAAAAAAAAAAAAAAAACCAATATAGACAGATTAACAACTGCAGTAATGTTCAAATAAACTTGGATTAACATTTCAAGGTATTTTTTTAAGATTTTTTTTTTATTATTATTGGGGTGACATCTGTTAGCAAGGATTACATAGGTTTCAGGCATACAATTCTACAATGCATTGTCAACTTGATGTATAATCAGTTCACCACCTAATGTGACTTCTCTTTCCATCACCTTATATTTAGCTTCCCCCCTCCTGTTTAAGTATAACAGATGCATTTATGATGTATTACTACATCTGAAAATTAATTAAGCAGAATATCTGTAGGTAAGATTCAGAGTAAAACAAAAGTGTTTTGTCCACCAGAGCAGATGAAACATTACCTAGATCTTGTCTTGGCACATCAGATTGCTCTGTTAAATCCCGGGCCTCTGACTCTATCAGACGCTCTTCCTCACCAATAGCCTGAATGAGCTCCTCTTGAGATGGGCGGTTTCTGTTCTGAAGACTCCCTGAGTGGTTGTGCACACACCACCTATCATCTAACAACTGGGACTGAGAAGGGAAAGACCTAGAAAGAAACATAAAAGGAGAAAATCATCACCGCAGCTCCTGAAAGGACTAATCATACTTCCTGGGCAGCCAAAGTATAAGTGAAACAGCTCATTATGAAACAGCAGAAAAGAATCCAAGTGATGGCTTAGAAGGCTGGTTTCATGATGTCTGCCAAGTCTGCCAACATGTTTGATGTGTCAACATGACACAGAACATCCCCCTTAGGGTCTGGTCTGAGGCAACATATCTCTTAGCTGTCTGAAAGCATGTCAGCAAATTATCCACTGCCACTCACTTAAATGCTATAGCACTATTTCTATGGACTCCCAATGGATGTGTCAGAATCACATCTCATGAAAATAAAAAGTTGATTAATTTTGACATTGCTACTGTGATTCTTTCTACACAGTTTCAGCAAAATTCACAGAATCATCCCTAGTTTCAGACTTTTCAATGTCCACAATCGTTCTAAAAATGAAAGCCAGCTACAAAATGTTGGAAGAGTATATGCACACAGTAATTCCTTTACTCTTTCAGGTGTTTAGGACTTTGCTGAATTTATCAACTATTTAAAGAATCTCAGAAATAAGCTAATTAATTCAAACAATTATTGGGTGTTTACTGTAAGTCAGGCACTAACGCTAGACCCTATGGATTAAAGATGAGCAGGACCTAAACTGCTATTCTTAAGTTCTCTAGCAGAGAAATTCAATCAGTGTGTAAATTCTTTAGTAGAAGTCTCTTAGGGTATACTTAAGGGGTGGAGGAGAAGAAGTAGTAACATCTGATCTGAATATTACATGGGTGATCAGCTCAATTATTTAAAGCATGGCAATGAAGTAATTACCTCTAAACACGAGTTTAATGCCTATGGAGGCCAGATCTTTTAATTCTCTGTCACAGCCACAGAACCAGTATCCCATCCTCAAAATATATCCTTAGTCCAAGCCAAGAGGCTTGGAAAAAGTGGTGTGATTAGATTATTGACCATTTGACAGTATTCTCAAAAAGATAAATAAAAATATACATATACTCAGTAGAAACTCAATAAATATGATTTCCTTTTCCTCCCTAGAATGGTGAGATGTGTGACTTTAAGGGTTCTGAGGCACTTGCCTGAATTATCAAATAGGAATAATAGTCCAGAACTTGTCCTTTTATCTCAGTGTTGCTGTAAACATCAAATGAGAAAGTAGGTAAAATATTTTTGAAAATATAAAATACTATATAGTCTTACCTCATAGTGATTTAAGTAGATACTCTGAAAGATACTGTGATTATTTCCTGGGGTAAACCCACAGCTAAAGTTTTTTCTACAAAGGCAAAAACTTGAATTAGGGCAAGGAGGAGTCTGCCTTGGAGAAGTCTACCATCAGCCTCCGAGCTCGTTTAGGTTTTAGTTCTATGCTTTATTCTGACCTGCAGAAGGATGCAGATGTACTGTGCATTTCTCATGTTGTAGCTCATGCGGTGTATAGGTTCAAAAAGCCTATATTCAATTAAACAAAAGAAGTGTCCTAGAGCAATGAGAGGTTAGAAATGTCTGTGTACAAAAAGCTAGAGAAAAATATAGTGAAAAAAATATTGAATAATAAGAGTTCAATATAAGTAAAGGTGTTAGTTAGATACCACAATGTAACATTTACTACTTCTTACCTTTCCACTCCTGGTTCTTTATTTTTACTGGTGGATCTATCCAGAGCTTCTTGAAACTTGTCTGCAGGAAAGCTTTCTAGATCCTGTCTTACAGGATATTTACTACTATTCTTGGAAGTTAATGCTGCTGTAAATGGAATGAAAAAAACAAAGAAATCTACTTTATTGCTTTGCCCTGATGATAGTGATAACTCAGGTGAGAATATTGACTTTTTCAAAAGCAGCAATCTGTGACAATCAAATTGGTTTTTAAGCAAGTGTATCAGACACAATTCTATAAACACAAGTGATACAACACCAAATGGAACTAAAATATTTATATATAACAGGAACACTTTAAGACTGGGTAAATAAAGATACCCAACTGAGCTAAGGTGAAAAAGTCATGTGTTTATATTTTTTGGCCCTAAATGATAAGGAAACAAGAATAGAAAGGGATTTTTTTTTTCAATTTCTACAGCAAACTAAATTATACTCAAACCTCTTAGACAACAGGGAAGAGAAAGTACTGGAAAAGCACAAAGCACATTCCCTTTTCCATCCTTTCTGCCTGCACATCAGGCTGTATAGGAGGGGGTCACGAGCTTCTTCATGTGCAGGGAAACAAGTGGGAAGAGATCAGGCGAGAAAGAAAAAACAGGTAACATTTTGCTTCACATTTTCAATTACTAAGAAAAAACATGCAAACCAAAAAACCAATACACAAAACCCAAGGTGCCGATTGATAAGGAACCCTGAAGTAATACATGGAACTAATGATGAAATGGCACAAGAGAGAGAAAAAAACAAAACAAAACACCCATTTCTTAACTGTATTACTGTGCCACTGCTTTTTAGGAAGTAGCTTAAAGGCAGAAATATTTAAAAAGCAAAAACAAATAGTACTTAAAAATTACAAATGCCTTCTATTCTTTAAAACGTCACTGACAACTATAATTTAATTCAAGCTTTTATCAGAAAAGCTAAAGTCCATAAATTGAGGTAGAACATTTTAAGCAAAGGGTTGTATTAATTAAACTGTTTTTTAAGACACTGGGTAGCCTGAGGGGAAATAATAATTGATTTCCTGAGTTAATCCTCAAATGCATCATTTATAGTTTTCTTTGTGCTCATCTTTTCTGGATCTGTGAGTTTCTAGGAACAGAACTCTGCCTGGAGCTACCAGCTGCTGAAAGTAAGCAGAGTCCAAGTCTAATTAGGCAGGTTTTTCTTTCAACTGGGTATGTAAAGCTTTTTAATAAGGGTATCATTTCCCCTTAATTGGGGGAATACAGAATGATAATTGGTAAAAGGTAATAAGCAGTCTCTAACCACACCAAACAGAATTAAACACTAGTAAGTGTTATAGAAAAAAAAGGGAAAGGGTAGGAGGGAAGTTTCAGACACAAATACCTGAACGTACAGGGTATGAGTTCCTCTTTTCACTACAATGGGGTCAAGCTACAAAGAAAATAAGCTAACCTGAGTTGTAATTTAATCACTCAACAGTACATAAAACACACAGGGCAAAACTTTTCTCTTCTTTTTCCTTAATCCTTGTATCATAAACGCAGGGACCCAGAGCCCAAGTCCTGGGATAGCACCACAGTTTCCTCTTAAATCATTTCCTCATCAGAAGGTCTAAACATGTTGTTATATTCTTCATGGGTAAGGAATATGGGCCAGACCAAATATTTAATGAATTTACTGACTGCCTATTACTTGCTAAGCACTGTGCAAAGTACTGGGAGAATCAAAGGAAAAGACATTGGGGGATGGGGGGAGCAAAGAGATATTAAGAAATGATAAACATTAAAATATGGAACCCAAAATGAAATTCAGCTTTAAAAAGCACATAACCCATCCACTCAGCTGATTAGGAATTTCTAAGGGAGGAGCCTAGGAATTTTTAACAAGTGCTTCCCAGAATGAATGCACTATGGGACAAAAAAGTTCAGATGTGTCTGAAAATCACTTCCACTATAATGTGCTATGATCTTATAAATGCTATTGTTTGCTTTATGAATGACAGATAATCCAGGAGAAAGAAATGAAATAACTTTACCTGTAGAAGAAGGTACACATAATTTATAATGGGTAAGTATACACATTTACACAAAAAATATTATGCAGGTTTGGGAATGACCCTTAGATAAACAGTAGGGCAGATCTATGCGGAGAGCAGGACATTTGATGTAAAGACCCTAAAACAATGAATAAGTTTACTACAGGGGATAAAGTAAAACCTACTAACAAAAATATTTTATCAAGATTCAGAAGAAATTTTCAAAATGGTATTCATACCCATAGTAAAATAGAATTTATAAAAATACAGCACATCGAGTGGGTTAGGGAGGGGAGAAAGGGGAGGGGGTGGGAGAGGAGGGGGGGAAGCTAAATATAAGGTGATGGAAGGAGAAGTCACATTAGGTGGTGAACTTATTATACAACAAGTTGACAATGCACTGTAGAATTATATGCCTGAAACCTATGTAATCCTTGCTAACAGATGTCACCCCAATAAGTCTAACAATAAAAA
>PVJL010002865.1:0-44638 GCA_004026885.1 Lyroderma lyra | reverse complement strand
GTGAAAGCACCTCAAAGAAGAGAATTGTGCCGGGGACTAGACTTTGGATTTCATTATCTGGAGATGAACTAAATGAAGATACAGTTAGTTACAAAGAAAGCATTTAAGGAAATACATTTGAACCACTGCCATAGCAATAGAGTTCCTAGCTTCTCATGTACAAGCTACTGTTTCTCTCTGAACATAAAAATACTGCAAGGCACACTCCTGGACAAAGGCCACAATTCTGAAGCATTAAGACTTGAGTTCCTAGAAAGACTCAAAGGAAGGTCCTACCCCCAGAAGGACTGGAGAAGGAAGTGATGAAGAAGGAACTTGAACACCAAGCTAGTTGGGTGGGTATCATTGATGGAATAGAGAAGATCACTTTGGGAGAGCTCAGTATACCTGTCTAGTCCCAAGTATCAGCTCCATGCTTGTGCCTAGCCTCTCATCTACTTGTCTAGGTATCTGCCCTTATTTTATTTATTTATTTATTTTTTTTGTTTTGTTTTTGCTTTTTTTGGTATGTGGGTAGTTCCCTGGCCGGGAATCGAACCCAGGCCGCAGTACTGACAGCGCCAGCGCCGAAACCCTAAGCCACTACACCATCAGGGAACTCCCTGCCCTTATTTTAAAACCTGCTCAATGTGCTATTTTCATGATGTTCTTTCCAAGTAAATACTCAAAATTTCATCTTTCTTTCCTTCACTTATGCCATGTTACTCCTCAGCTCAGAGCTCACTTCTTAAAGTAAGTCAGCTCTGATGAACCCCACTGCCTGGTTACTCCAACTGCCTCATCTAGAGGTCTATCTGGCCTTGCTGACAACTATGTTGTGAGAAACTGCCTGACTGATGCATAACTGGGCTTTCTGTGGATCAAGGTGCACTTCCTGAAGTATAGGGCATCTCTTCCTATAAATCAGAAAGCACATGAAATAGGGTTTTGTGATCTGTCACTTGTCATAAGGAATATGTCCTTTAATAAACTTTCTAAAATGATGGAGTTACCTATTCCAATTTCCGCCATTATGGGTTCCTCATAGCATCTCCTCATTACGGGCATTCAGTCAATGACACTTAATGACTGTCTTGGTCTCTCTGAAAGGTAAATTAGTTGTGAGCAGGGACTAGAACCAAGGCTCAAAAATTATCCATGGAGTGACTGAGCAACTATCTGCCGAGCAATCATAAAATGTTGATGCTAGCTCCACATTTTTTCGGAAGGAGATAAAAGGCTTGGGGAAGAGTTTTGCTTAAGAATAATTTGGCCAATTACAAACCTTTTTCTGACATGTTTTGTTCCAGGTCCTCAGGGGCGTAAGAATCAGCGATGATGGCAGGGGACCTGTTAGAAGTTTGGCTCCCGTGCTGTTCTAACACAGCTTCCAGTTCGGCCATTTTCTGCTGGAGCTTTATCAAGTTATCTTGCATGGTATCCCTCTGCTGCAAACACAAGAAATGACACAGAAAGTTACGGTCTTTTAGAAACTTGACAGAATGCATGAATATGTCACGCTAATTAATTTTAGCACGGGAATTAAAATCACTGAGTATGGAATTATGAGTTCTGGTTGAATACCTTTTAATCCAACCATATTCATGCAATTAATGCCCATGAAATTATTTCATACTGATGTTCAAGGAGGAAAAGAAAATTCCTCAAACTCTCCCAAACAGACTTGCTTTATTGTGATGTCCTTTTGAAGTTAGTTATTTTCTTTTAAAGCTTGAAAGCAAAATAATAATTAAGGTGCTTAAACACTTTGGTGTTTAAAATTAATGACTCTGTTAACATCTTATACAGGTTGCGTTTCAAAGATTTGGTATTATGAGACTAAGAGATTTGAGTTAGTCCATACAAAAATGTGATTTCTGGCTTGTGAGGACTCTTTTTCTAGGATTCTTTGAATATTTATTTTCTAACAGGAAAAGCAGAGCTAACTAATTTATCTATCTATTTAATCATTAATTTATCTATTCATTCACTCAACAACTATGTTGACCATCTATTATAAGTCCAACACTGTCCTAGTCCTGGAGATATAGCCCTCATGGTGCTGCCTTTCTAGATGGGGACAGGGTACTTTGAGAACTTCACAGAGACCTGTTAGAGGGAAGGATCCAACAGAAAGAGCCCTAGGTTCCCTGGTGGTGTAGTGGCTAGGCTTCAGTGCTCTCACTGCCACGGCTTGGGTTCAATTCCTGCTCAAGGAACCACCCAAAACAACAACAACAACAACAAAACAAAACCAGAAAGAGCCCTAGGAAAGCCTGTAAGAACAGTTACTGTTTTCAATTCACGATAAGGGGCTTCTGGTAAGAAAAGACCAAATAGGGCCGTTTATGACAATATGGATGGACCTTGACAGCATCACGCTAAGCGAAACAAGACAGACCGAAAATAAATAAATAAATAAATAAATAAATAAAAAAGACAGACAGACAGAAAAAGACCAAGAACCATATGATTTAACTCTTATGTGGAACACAAAACTGAAAGCAAGAAAGAAACAAAAACTCATGGACACAATCAATAGTTTAGTTCAGTGGTTCTCAACCTTCCTAATGCCGCGACCCTTTAATACAGTTCCTCATGCTGTGGTGACCCCCATAAAATTATTTTCGTTGTTACTTCATAACTGTAATTTTGCTACTGTTATGAATCGTCATGTAAATATCTGATATGTTTTCCGATGATCTTAGGTGACCCCTGTGAAAGTGGTTGTTCGACCCCCAAAGGGGTCACGACCCACAGGTTAGTAGTTATCTGAGGGTATGGGGGCGGGGGGTGGGAGAGAAGGGACAGGGTCTTAAATATATGGTGATGGAAAGAGAACTGACTCTGGGTGATGAACACGTAACAACACACAATGTACTGTAGAATCATACACCTGGAACCTATGTAATTTTTACTAACCAATGTCACCCCAATAAATTTAACAATTAAAACGAAAAAGGGCTCCTGGTGTTTATTTTTCCATTTCAAAAAGAAATCTGCTACATCTAAGGTTTTTGGTAAGCAAAGGATTTGGTAAGATTTCCAAAGTACACATTTCTTCATTACTTTTAGGAATACCAATGGCTGCCAGCAAACCCCGGGAAACACAAATTGTTTCGTCCTTCGTGTCAATCTCCTGATCCTTGAAAATGACTTTGCCCTCTACTAAAAACTAGCCATCAACTTGTTTTTCAGTTAATACTTTCAGAAAGTTAGTACTTTCTGAAAACTACGTAATTATTGCTCAACTACGCTGAGTTAATAGTTTTCAGGAGGTTTTTAATGACCAGAAAATGTATTCTCAGCTTCACAAAGGCTCCTGCTGCTACCTCGAGACTGTTTTGCTGCCAATGTCCACAGCAGCGCCATTGCCACCACGTGGTGCTTGTGAGTAGTTCCACTGCGGATCAAAACAGGCTTGCCTCAGTAAATATGGAATGAAACCAGATAGCCATAGCCTTCAGAAGCTGTATAGTCACTACTGTCACAGTTATCACATGTAACCTCTATGTGGCTGTTAAATAGGTTAGAAAATTAGAAAAAAAACAGTAATGGGGGAATTGTAGTTAGATAACTTTGCTTTGGGTTTTCCCAAAGGAGTTACAACTTGGACAATTCCCCTATAGGCAACTGGCCAGATACATTTGGGAGACCAAAATCAAATTGGTTACCAGGTTTTCTTGATTCTAATTCTTAAGTGTTTCACAAATGAGCCCTAATCTTCTATTTCCCATTATGCTACTGATTTCTTTTATTATTATTATTATTTTTTTGGTATGTGGGTAGCTCCCTGACTGGGAATCGAACCCAGGCCCCAGCGCTGACAGTGCCAACACCGAAGCCTTAAGCCACTACACCACCAGGGAACTCCCTGATTTCTACTTTTAATACAAACACCTATCGTGGAAGTTCCTTAAAAGCAATGTTTATCACAGCTCTTTTTTTTCCTTAAGGACCTTTGTGGTATACCACTGCTCAGGTAAGTTAATACGTTCTGAAAATTATGTAAGTATTACTCATTATTGCCCTCAGGATAAAGTCTAAATTCCTAACCATAGCATTCAAAAGTCCCTTCATATCTTGATCTTATTATCTCTTACTTCTCTCCCAAACCACCCATATGCCCTGTTTTTTTGTCACACAGGACAACTTTGTGCTTCCTGGGCATTTCATGCCTCTGTACCTTTGCCCTGCCTCCCTTCTCTTGCCACCTGGAAAAATTCTTCTCATCTATCAAGGCCCAGCTCCAATGTCCCCTTCAGAAGTCCCCACCAACAATACATCCATCTCCTATCAGGAATAGAAGATTCCTCACTATTTCATTTATACTGCCAATGCAGTAATATACCACAGAGGAACACATGACCCTCCTTTGGTGCAGTAGTGCTTTCCTATGTTTTTGCTATACAGGGTGTATGGGTTTTGAAGATTTAGCTTATTTATTAAATTTGGAATTTAGTGTTCTGCAGTGAGCTAGGTGGTGTGTGTGTCTGTGTGCGCACGCATGTAAAAAGGTAGCATGAGTTCATGCATGAGTTCTATTCAGTTGATTACAATCTAATTTGAGGAGACAAGGTACCATACACAAATATACCATCAATTCTAGGATGATATAAGCAAATGTAAGAATGCAGAATACATAGTACTAAATGTAGAGGACACCACACACACACACACACACACACATATGCTTTTTACCTGAGTGGTTAAAATATCACTCTGAGAGGAGAGCTCTGAACAGCATTCAGAGAGGCCAGTTTCAGTCTCATTCTCAGATGCTGCTTCATCTTAAATAATAATAAAAATAGAGATTTAGATGTAAAAATAGACAGCAAATACTCTAACTTGCTACATCTGGTTCTTCCTATGGGCATGACAAGTATCACTTTCACATCACGTGAAAATGATTACACTCCTTATTTTGGGACACCCGATTTCCTCTAGAAATCATAACAAAAATCAAAGCAAGTCTACCAACAATTAGGGCATTAGAACTCATTCCAATAGATTTGTTCCAGCTAGGTGAAGGAATTATAAGGACAAGCACTTTAAGAGGAACATGCTTAAAGTTTAAGAAATAGCTACTTTAATTGTACTTGGAAACTCATAAAGTGTGCTTCTCCATAGGCATAACATTTAGCTCATTTCTAGAAAATAGACGGTTCCAATACCTAAGTTTGAATCCACACTCTGCTCTTCTCGATTATACTCTTCCAGGCCAGTTTCCCTTTCATCATCTGAAACCAATTCCTTGTCACTCGCAACTTCCTGGTTTTCAGATTGATGCCTCACTTGTTTGGAATGATCAAACATCAAGAAAGGAGCCTGCATGTTGGTATTAGCAGTCAAGTCTTCCGATGCACTGCACTGTGGGGAAAATAAGCTACCAGAGCATCCTGCTTCCCCACTAAGGTGATGTTCCTGCGATGTCTTTGCTGATGTCACCTGGTTACTACAGCCATTTAAGCTATTCTTCAACGATACTAGGTTCTCCTCTGTTTTCTTACACAGACCCTTTGTGGCAACAGCATTAAGGCTGGTAGATGGAGAAGGTATATTGCTTACTTTACCAAATAGTAAGTGTTGGAAGCAGGGAAGCTCTTCATCCCCACTAGATGTGTCCTCTTCTGAGGACTCTAATTTCCTAGCCCATCTTCGGTGACCCTGAGCTAAACATGTATGGATTAAGGGGCTAGGGCTTCTACTCAATTCTTCTTTTTGGACACTTTTGCTAAAAACAGCAGATCTTTCCTTAAAGCTAACATTTTCCTTTATTTCATAATCGTTTAACAGGTCATCCGGTGTCTCAGAACAAATTTGAGAAGCATGACTACTTCCCATAGGTTGTTCCAGGTTATCTGAAGTTTGACATGGAGAGAATTCTGCATTAACAGCCTCAACTACTCCTTCATTTTCTCCTTGCCTTTTTATTTCAGAATGTTCACAATTGCTTACAGGAAGGCTTTGCACATAGACTTGAGGTTGCATGAGACCTAATCTGAGCACAGCATTTAATTTTGGTCCTTGGTTTCTACCCAGTTCTGTTTGAATGTTCTCACCACTGGAACTTACCTCACTGATACTAGAGCCTACTTCATTAGCACTGGAATCTGCTTCATAAATATTGCTGGAGCTGCCCTCTTTAAAAGTGCTTTCTCTAATGTTACTTTGGCTAACTGTGCTCACTGTACTTTGAACAATGCTCTCATTTCCCATTGCTCTTTCAGGTGACACCAAATATGCCTCAAGGTTTTCCTCTGACAGGTTTTCCTTACATATAGTTTTAACAGATGACCTGATGGAAGAAATGGGTGGTATATGATATGGGTTTTGAGAAATTCCATGTTTATTTGTAACAGTGAGTTCGGTTTTGTTGCCTCTGATCTGAGATGACTGACGAAGCCTAGAGACTCCTTTTTTGGTATATTTGGCATAATCTCCTGGATTTTTTTCTTTCTCACAAACCACAGGAAAGCCTGCAGTTGTTGGAACTGCCTGCACATGCTTGATTTTGGACTCTTTCTTTCCGTGATTTTCTTCTTTTTGTCCACATTCAAGAGTGACTTTTGGACTTTCGTTCCTTAAGGAACTGGAGTGGGCACAGACTGTTGCACATTCCTTTTCTGGATTTCCTGGATTTGAAAGCAGAGCAAATGATTGACGGTTTGAAACCTTGAATGTTTTCTGTAAATACTGTGTATCAAGTTCACTCTCTTCCATTTCTATGTCTGCCTCCTGAGTGTGGTTAACTTCACCTCTTAGTGGATCCTTAAAGTCCCCTGTGTCATTTCTAGTATCTTTAGAACAACCATGGATAATTTCCTTGGGGTTTTCAATTGCAGCACACACACCTGCACGTCGATTTGGTGCTGTTTTTACCTTCCCTGGGGTGTCAGGTTCCAGTAATGACATACTAGCCTGAGTGCCATAATCAGTATCAGGTACCAATGAAATACTGGTACTCTCCATAGAACGATCGGTTTGCAAACCTCTTCCTCCACTTAGTATCAGATCTTTGGGGTCTTTGGTACTATTAGACACTTTAATCGTTCCCAGATGCTCTTCTATTTCTTCTCTTTGAAGGCTAGGATTGACAAACTCTTTAAGTTTATCAGAATTTGAACTGTTGGTAACAAAACCAGGTGTGTTTGTTAAATTTAGTTCTGAAAAAGCATCACTGGTAAGTCTCTTATTTATTTGTTCATCTGGCTTGTTACTCTTCTTAGCTCTAGTTGCAGGTTCTTTATCTTCTATAAGTTGAAGATTTTTGTTGTGTCTGGCTGGCATTTGGTCAGAGTTTTTCTTCTCCACCTCTTCATTGCTAGAACAACTATCAATCTGTAGTTCAGTATGATTAGGTGGGCTTGGATTTCTACTGACTAGTTCAAGTGCATGAATATGCCTTGTAGAGGACTTCCTCCTCAGCCTATTCTTCTTAGGTGCTTTTAAACTGTGGATATTTAATTCTAGTTCCATATTACTTATACTGCTGCTTATAGGTTCAGCTTTAGTTCTAAAAGCAGATTCTTTGTCCAGTGATTCTGTTGAGTGAGCATTTGTTTCATTCTCATGACCATAATTAGTAATATTCATCACATGACCATGCTGCTCTATTTGGTCAGTTCCCTTGATTCTATCTCCAGGAATCTTTTCAACAACTGCCACATCTACTTTCTTGATAAAATCCTCAGGATGGAGGGCTGATGTAGTTCTCCTTTTACGCTTTAGTTTATTTATGAGGAGACACTCTTGTATTATCTGAGGTTCTACAGCAGATGCTCCTATAATTAGATTTTCAGCTCTGTGGCCCAAGTTAGGGAGGCTTGCCTTCCTCCTGTAGGTTTTCCCAAATATTTTATCTTCAATATTACTTTCTACTGGTTTGGAGTAGACTCTTTCACTTTCACAAATTGAAGCACCAGGAGGATCACTGGCCATTAAAGCTATTTTCTCTGAAGAACCAGAATATCCATCTACTTCATTTAGAATTTCTGCTGCACCAGCTTCTTCTGTATTTGATCCACCTGTCCCATCATGTGAACCATGAGAAGTTAGTATTTCATCACGTCTGGAAAACCACTCATTAACTTTCTGTATGCTACTATTACGTGTTATCCAAGGAACGTCTTGGGAATCTCTAGGACTGTCAGAGCATAGAGGTTTCTGATTATTCAGTTCTTTTCTCTCATTCAAGGGATCAGCATTCAGAACTACCCTTTTCTCTGTGTTGGGAGTCTGCCTATCATTACATATTTCTTTACTGTTAGCCCATCTGCTCTGCTGGCTCCTTGCTAACACAGGCTGTTTGCTTTTATTACAGAATTCAGCCTTTTCTACATTCATTATGTCTTCAGTCAGTAATAAATTGCTGTTCTCATGCTGTAATGAGCTGGCATGAGTATTTGTGCCACACGGCTCCACATGCAAGTTTGAAACAGAAATACCCTGATACTTTTCTGGATGCTTCTCAGTTGCATGCTTCTCACTAGTCGTCAAATCTTTATTACTGGATTGATGATGTTTAATATTTGTTATGTCTTCAGAAAACTCAAAAGCACCTGAAAGTAAAAAACAACAGATTAATAACTGAATTATCACAAAACAATACATATTTAATACAACTTGGGGGGTGGAAATGAAACAATTGTCAAATACTTTTAGAAAAACTAACCTCTTAAACAACCAATTACACTGAAGATGTAGCTCACACTCTTTTACTTAATTCCTATTTATCTAGGTTCTCAAAAGTTCCACTCGAGATAATTAAAATTTTAATTTCAGAATTCTCCCTACTCATAAACCATACCTCCTATTTCCTTAACCTCTAATACTGAATTAAAAGCAGGCTGTTTGAGCATCAGACATAGTGCTCCATTCTATCTTCAGAATCATACTTCCTATACGTAAATATCAGTATGCAAAAGATGAAATACAAACACATTAATTAAAAGTCAACAACCAATTAGATAGGTACTATAATAATAACATCAGTCTAGTGCCTTGAAATAGATCAGGCTGTATCATAACATCTGAAAAAGAAGAATATTCTAACTCTGCCAAAAGATGTTGTGAATTATAAATGTCCCAAATGGTCTTCAGAATAATTTAATTACAGTACTGTTATCTACTCATTCTCTCTTCAGTGTCTGTTATGTTGGGATGACTTGCCATTACCCTTTTTTGCAGTATTTACTCTGGCTTCAGCCCTGGCTCCTTGAGGGGTGATTTGTAACAATTCGTGATCTCTCACACTAGAGGGAAAAGACAGAGGCCTTAATGAGAAACACTAGTTATATGCTCAGAGTTGTCAAATGAGCACAATCAAGTATTTTAGCTCCTCTAGGTTGCAGTAAGCTCATTAATTTGATTCACTTTTTGAAATGTGTTCCCTCCTTTAGTAGCTTCTAGTCAAAATGAAATGGTTAAAGACTGAGGACACATAGTCATAAAAATCAGAGCAGGATATAGAACACTGCTTTATGGACATGAAAATGACAACCAAAGCTTAAATGACAGCTCATTTAAATGACAAATAGCCAAAAGACAGTAAAGCAAAAAAGAAAAAAAAAAAAAAACCACAAAACTTAAAAGTGTATCTTAATGAGAATGCAGGAGCAAAGATCTAAGCAAAGGGAGCACTGGGATGGGGCAGACATTCTGTGCTGCTTTTCAGGCTACAAAGCATTTCCTCTAAATTGAGAGATTAGGAAAAAGTCATTTGCAAACAAAATCTGATTGGCAATGACACCATTATAGTTCAGACAAGCCATCACAGATATTAAGGCAAAGCAATAATTCCTAAGAAAACAATCTGATTTAGGTAACACAGTTGAGGGCTGCTTGTAGATTATTGTATAACTTATGTAGACAAAGTTTGAGGGATAGATGGAATTAAGGAACAGAGGAAGGAAAGAATAAAAAATGGAGTCCTCTAACATTTCCATCAACTGTAATTACCACTGTGTCAGTATTACTGTACATGAGGAACTAAGCCAGAACAGAGAAGAACCCTCTACTGGAAGCGAGTCTGTGCAGTTATATTATTTTAAACTTTTTTGGACTCTTTACTAAGACATCAAACAAACAAAAAGGGTATTGTCTCAGGTATAAAATATGATTAAAGCAGATGGTCTATTCCAATGCCACAATTCTAAAGAAATACCAATCCTCAATATTAACTGAATACAAAAATGCGAGCTTCATAGACAAAGGCTCTCTTTGACTCACCTGAAATAATCTGCCTTATTAACTGTTTCTTCAGAAGAATTGGATCCTAAAAAAATTCCCAGATACCCCCAAATAACAAATCAATAAAAGGATTTTTATTCAAACAGTTAAACTAAAAAAATGTACTTTTTGCAAACAGATATTCATTCAAGAAATATTTACTTAACACCCATTATATGGCAGACACAATGATACATATGTCGAGCAGTAGTTACATACATATGTCGAGAGAAGTAGTTACAAGTTATATAGGCTCTGAAGCCAGAATTCTTAGGTTTGAATCATAGCTGTGCTATTTACTAGCTTTACTACTTTGGCAAAATTTCTTAACTTCTGTGTCTTAACCTCATCTGTAAAATAAGCATACTAATACTAACAACTTCAGAGGTTCACCATGCATCTCAAATGAGTTATACAAGTAAAATACAACAGTGCCTAGACTACACTAAGTGCTCCTAAATGTTTACTAGTATAATTATTTTGGTTATTTTTATGACACAACACCTGTTGTCTAGGAACTTACAATTTTAAGAGGGGAAAAGACATACAAGTAATTTCAAGAGAATCGAGTGAGTGCCATAGTAAACACATGGTGGTGCTTGGGAGCCCACAGAAGAGCCACTCTCTCCACTTATAAGACAATTAGGGAAAACGATTTCAACTGAGCTCAGGTTTTCTTAAAGTCTTTCTAGTTTAGTACAATTTATCTTGGATCCTTTCAAATACTGTAGCCAACCCATCATGTTCTTTCTTATACCTACTCTCCATCTTCCCAAAGTATAGGAAGTCCTCATTTAACACCATCAATAGGTTCTGTGACTTTAAGTGAAACGACATATAACAAAAACAATTTTACGAATGAGAGCTATAAACAAGAGTTAAGGGGGTTCCCTGGTGGTGTAGTGGCTAGGCTTCGGTGTTCTCAATGCCGTGGGCCTGGATTCGATTCCCAGCCAGGGAACTACCCCCGCCTCAAAAAAAAATAACAAAAAAAAAATAAAAAACAAGAGTTAAGTTCCTAAAGCATTTCATCAACGTTTTAACAAAACAACATGAAAAGAAACTACATTATTTGAGGACCTGCTGTATATTTACACATACTTATAAAGAGATATCTTCCTTTTGCTCTTTTTATAAAGTAAGGTTCTTGAAGGGGAGAGCCACATCTTTTACATTATTTATAAACACACCATAAAGCTAGTAAAATTATTCTGTTTTCGCTTCCCAAAGTTCCCTTCCACTGTGTAAATTATGACCAACGTTTTTGGTAAAACTGTAAGACAAAGAATCCAGCAACTATTGTTCTAAACTTACAAAATCTGAGACTCTTACCCAATTCAATGTAGACAGACTTATTCTGAGGTTGTATCTGTTGCTTTGATCTCACAATTCCATGGTTAGAGAGTTGGACACTAAGACTGGTTTCCTGCTAAGCAGTAAAGAGTGATCAACTAATTATTGGCCAGTTTTTTGCTTTTCTTGCCCTGAAGAGAAACTCAAGTCCACAAACAAAACAAATAGACCCTAATCCATTAACTAAAATTTATGATACCTGGAAAGAGCATTTGGCAAACTACACACCAAAATGTATGTTATGTGTGGTTTGAATATTTTTTCCTCCTTGTTGTTTTGAATTTTTCTAATGAAATATGTATTATCTGTATAATTTTTTGAAGTATAAGAAAAGTATATTTTAAAGCTAATACTTTATATTATAGAAAAGAGATTCATTTAGTACACATTTCTAATCACATCTGGTACGAGAGTTGGCAACTAAGGAAAAATATATTTTTAAAAAGGATAAATAAAAATAATAAAAACTCAGCAATCCTAAAAACACTCAGTACAAGAATATTTAAAAACCCAACATTACTCCAATGAAGCTTTCCTTCTTCTTTTTGAGCCCTTCAATATCTACTAAAAAATGAATGCTGGTACCTTAAGAATTATTATTATTTAGATCTCCACTGTTAATTCACATATGAGTTACAAAAGAGCAATTTTCAAATATTAAAACGGATTTTCTTTTCAGGCAACTTTTCAGAAGAAATAAAATAGAAGATACATCCTCATGCCTGGAGAATTGCCGTAAGATGGTTATTTTAAAAACTAGCAAGCTTAAAACCATCAGTGACCTCGTGGCTATGTTAGGCAAGTCTCAGCATGGACAAAGCACTAAAGCAGGGAAGGAGCCTGTAGGGTCTTTCACCCGCCCTGAGTACACAGACCTTCTCTCAACACCTCCAACTTTTGTTCATTTAAACACTTGTCCAACCATTTCATTTACCATCTTAATTGTTTACTGACTTTTTATAAAAATCCATGACCATCTAGCACACTCACTAATTCATAATGCTCAATAAAGAGATGTTATCAGAATAAACAAAAATTGCTTTACCAAGGTAGGATTTTCAGGTTCACTCTGTTGAAGTAGTTTTGCACGGTTTCGGTAGCCCAAACTTTGGATGACAGAAATTTCTTCCTTTAGATGCTCAGGAGGATTATTTTCCTTTTTTGAAAAGTTGTAACTATTTGTAACTGTGAATTACAAGGAAAAACATTATATTTATAGTTGAAAAAATGTATTAATTGTAATCAAAGAACCAAGAGAAATCCTGTGTGTGGTCTTGGTTATATTAAGACAATGCTTTAAAGTTTATCTATAATTTATTTTTTTAAGTTTGGCCTATGACAGAAATGGCATATCATATCAGCAGGGAAACAAAGTGTTCCATGTTGCATAAATATTCTGTTGGATTAATCTTTATGCCCAGTTCTGTCATCTGCCACAGGTAAGGAGTACAGGGGAAAAAAAAAAAAAAAAAAAGCCATCATTTTGTCCTGGAGGAACTCTCAAAAGAGCCAGGAATGTGGGTTCTACAGGAAACTGTGAAGAATCAGCAGGTCTAACTTGCTCAAATACTCATTGTCCCCGTGGGCAGCTGTGGGGCCTGAATCTATGTGGAGACTCCTTCTGGCTACATCAGGCTTCAACCAGGAAAGTCCCCATAAATTGCCAGAAACATGGCAGTCAGATCTAGTCAGATGAGGTTAACCTTGGTGTAATGCCCCGAAGTGGCAGCTGGGGAAACCATCACCAAGATTTCAAGGCAATTATTGAGGTGCAAGGCCAAGAAAGGAGCCCTTGTCTGATAGTAGGTATAGCTGCAGCTCCCGGTGTAACACATTCCCGAGGGAGAAGTCTGCCCACTTTCTTTCCAGTTTCTGGTACTGCATGTGCCTTCTAGTACTTATTTTCAGCAGAGCAAACGTCACACCCTCAAGGATACTGCCTGGCCTATGGTTCTGCAGAATCACCTTTCTTCCTGGAGTCACGTATGCCTTGTGAGGGCCTGGAGGGAAGGTTTCGGTAAACTTCCTGTAGTGTAAGAGAGTTCTACCTATATTTTTTAAAAAATCAAATTTGGAAGTTCTACTCCTAGGAAACAGACACACAGACCATCAAAGTTATTTCTACTCCTTTTCCCTCACCTCAATACTAACAAATTTGCCCACTAACACCACAGTTCACTGAATTTAAGGTACCAACAACATAAGAAGCACAATTATTTTCTCTATCATCAAGAAAGAAAACACAAAATTAAACAATGATACACCATTGATGATAAAGTGCCCCCAATTTTGGAGATGTTAAAATGTGAACCTCATGATTGATAAAGTAAGGTGTGAGACCAGTGGGAATAATTTAAAGATAGATTACAGATAAAGAGCTAAAATTAGTAGACCAAAATGTCTTATCACCTACTCATAGAAAATAATTGCTCAACCTCCTCCTGAGTTTTAAGGAACAGTTACAAGCACTTTTAACACTGGCCCTTGTGGCTGGCTATACAACACTTACACTGCAACCCTGTGTCAAGCTCAAAAGCATGAATGGTTTTCAATAGCTCTTCAACAAGTTGACTAAATCTTGTACTTTCTTGTAGGCTTCTGAAATTAAATTGAGAGACACAGCAAATAATTACCAACTTTTTAAGAACACTAAAATAAGTAAGACATGTAAACAAAGATAAAGCAACAGTAGAAAAACTATATTCAAAGAACAGTTACTAGTGACATTACACTATAATCAAAACATCAATGACATCAGTATTGATTGTTTGTATAATTTTTTTGCCATTCAAGTCTATCAAAAGCCTCTAACTAAAATAATAGCACTCTGAATCCATAGTAAATACAAATGCACTGCAGAGAACTTATATTCTTTTTTTCTTTTTTTTTTTTTTTGGTATGTGGGTAGTTCCCTGGCTGGGAATCGAACCCAGGCCACAGTGCCGACAGCGCCAGCGCCAAAACCTTAAGCCACTACACCACCAGGGAACTTCCAGAATTTACATTCTTAACATCTGAGCCTCATCCACCCAACCTCCAACTTCTAGCTCTGAGGGATTTCTGTCAAATGATGGTTACATTAGTTTGAAAGCACAGATAGATGACAATGTTCAAAAAAAGATTTTCATTTAGTAAAGCTGTAAGACAATATAATTCATTTATTCCTGTAAATATCTGAGTGACTGCTACATGCAAAACATTGGAAAAACAGTACTGACTGAGACAGACAAAGCCAGTTCCATAATAGAACTTACATCCTGGTCAGAGGGATGCACAATATGCAAATGCACTGTGTGTGTATAAATAATTAAGAGAAATAAATGCAAAAATGAAAACTAAAAGTAGGATCAGGAGACAGTGGGGGCAGAGTGGTACAGTCCTACTTTAGATGAGACTGCAAGTTCTTGCACTATCCAGAAGCATTAGAAGAAGGCAATAAACTGCTAATATTTGTATAAGGCAGACATACCATAAAACTTTCAGGAAAATGACTTAAATAATTTACTATCAGCTAAACACCTTTATACATATTTCTATTGAAGAAAGTTTCATAGGACACCAATTTCTACTTTATCCTGCTATTGTTGCTTCCAATCCCCCATCACTATCCAAATTATGTACCTTTTGGTTATATCATTCTTACACAATGGACACTGTGAACGCCCTTTCTTCTGGTTGAGAAGTTTCAGCATACAAAATCTGTAAATTATAAAGAATAAAAAGAATAATTCAAGTCATTCTTTTTATAGAGAGAATATCAAAAAAGCAATAGCTGTGAAAAGTTATCTCACAACTGCCCTTAATAGCCATTTTACAGGTAATGGCAGGTGAACTACAAACAATGGCTTTAATTGTTTTTAGATGCTGCCTAAGCAGAAAACTAAACTATATGAACAATGATCTATAAAAACTGAACTTACATGCATATAATTTACTGTTAAGACCAAATAAAACTTTTTAAAGAGTTAATATGGCATATTTAATGATAATTACTTCACTCTGCATAATCAAACAAATGGTAAGTAGTTCAAGTAAAATTATTATAATTAGTTTAAAAACTCAGTACCTCACCACAAAGCAAGAGTAATCAAAACAGTGTAGTACTGGCATAGAATAGACATATATGTCAATGAGACAAAACTGAGTACAGAAATAAACCCATAAGTATATGGTCAATTAATTTTTAATAATGACACCAAGACAATTAAATGGAAAAAGAGTAATCTTATCAACAAATGGGACTGGGACAACTAGATAACCACATGCAAAAAAATGAAGCTAGACGCCTACCTCACACGATAGAAAAAAATGAACTAAAAATGGATCACAGAAATATATGTAGGAATTAAAACTAAATCTTTGTGACCCTGGATTAAACAATGATTTCTTAAATAAATAAATACCAAAAGCACAAGCAACCAAAGGAAAAAACAAATACACTGGACCACATGAAACTTAAAAACTATTTATTTATTTATTTTTTGTATGTGGATAGTTCCCTAGCCAGGAATTGAACCTAGGCCGCAGCGCTGACAGCGCCAGTGACGAAGCCTTAAGCCACTACACCACAAAGGAACTCCTGAAACTTAAAAACTTTTGTGTTATAATACCATGAAGAAAGTGAAAGAACAATCCATAGAATGGGAGAAAATATTTGTAAATCATATATCTGATAAGAGACTTGCATCCAGAATATATAAAGAACTCTTGTAACTCAATAATAAACTGAGAAATAACCCAATTAAATATCGGCAAAAGATTTAAATAGTCATTATCACCAAAGAAGATAGACAAATGGTCAACAAGTTCATGAAAAGATGCTCAATATAATTCAGTCATTAGGAAAATGCAAATCAAAGCCACAGTGAGATGCCACTCTTTACCCACTAGGATAGCTACATTAAAAATGACAGATAAGGAGCATTAGAGAAGATATAGAGAAATCGAAATCATTCATTACTGATGGAAATACTAAACAACGCAACCATTTTGGAAAATAGTTTGGCAGTTCCTTAAAATGTTAAACATAGAGTTACCATACGACTTGCAATTCTATGCCTGGATTTCTTCTTAACGAGAAATGAAACCATAAGTCCACACAAAACTTGTATACAAATGTTCATTAGCAGCATGGTTCAAATAACCAAAACGCAGAAACAATCCAAACGTCCATCCATCATGAACCGAGACAAAATGTGTTACATCCACACGATGGAATATTATTCAGTCACAAAAAAGAATAAAGTACTGATATAAGCTGCAATATTGGATGGATCATGAAAACATTATGCTAAGTGAAAGAAGCCAGACACAGAAGGCCACATATTGTGTGATTCCATTTATATGAAATGTCCAGAAAAGGCAAATTTGGAGAAAGAAAGTAGATTTGTGGTTACCTAAGAGAAGATGGGAGGTGGGAATGGGGAATAGCTGCTAATGTGTAAGTTTCTTTTTCGGGCGATGAAAATGTTCTAAACTTATAGATTGTAGTGATGGTTGCACAACTCTGAATATACTTTAAAAACTGAACTGTACACTTTAAATGGGTGAATTTTATAGCATGTAAATTATAAATCAATAAAAATGCTGAATAAAAAACTAAAGGCAGGGAGAAAATGTGCTCAATTTTATATTTACAATGCCTGACATAATGTCTAGCATAAGTAATCTGCTCACTAGAAGTCTAAGGAAAGAAGGTTCCAGCCTTCTGGGACACTGGGCTTTTAGAAGGGTTCTGGATGTATAATAATTTTGTTGGATATCTCAGAGAATGAACATGGCTAAGAAGACCTGAAGAACACATGCAGCATATCCTAATGAGTCAGCTTCCTTAACAAAGGAAAATACTGCTTCCATTGGCTGGAGGTGTCCATAAAAATCAATGTTTGCTTAGGAAGATGACAAAAGAAGACTCAAGAGAGGTAGAAAGGAAGAGAAGAAGCTCCTTGCCTGATATCCCAAGTCCCATGGATACCAGTCTCCTAGGGACAAGTCTTAGCCCTAACTCTTAGCCTCCTATGATTAGATCCCTGCTACTTTTCTTCCACTATAACCACCACCCCAAACTTCTGCTAGACTTCTGAGAGACTATGTTCAATCTACTTGCTAGACTACCCATCTTATTTCTGTATCTGATAATATCAACCCACTGCTAGACTCCAAAATTCCCTGATATTATGATCTCTAGTTATCAAACCTCCCTAACACTGACTTAACACTTACCTAGATCTTCTCAGTTAGCTGACCTAAGACTTGCCTTACTTGGTCTATCTGATCCTTAGACCTCAGCCATCCCTAATCCTATCCCTCTTGCCATCCTCCAAGTAAGTGTATAGGAAGGTCATCATGCCAGAACACTGCTTCTCAAACTTCAATGCGTAAAAGAATCTCCTGGGGAATATTGTTAAAATGAAGATTCTGATTCAGGTTTGGAGTAGGGCTGAGATTCTGGCAACTTCCCATGTGATATGACTGCTGTAGATTCATGAGTCCCACTTTGAAAACTAAGTTCCATGCCCCCTGTTGCAACTGCTATTCAATATAGTACTGGAAGTGCTAGCCAAAGCAATCAGGCAAGAGAAAGAAATAAAAGGTATCCAAACTGGGAGAGAAGAAGTCAATTTGTCACTATTTGCAGATGACATGACCTTTTATATAGAAAATTCCAAAGGCGCCATCAGAAAATTATTAGAAACAATAAACGAATATAGTAAAGTCACAGGATACAAAATCAATGTACAAAAATCAATTGCATATCTATATACAATCAACGAATCTTCAGAAAAAGAAATGAGAGAAGTGATACCTTTTTGGGGGGGTGGGGGTAGTTCCCTGGCTGGGAATCAAACCCAGGCTGCGGCGTTGAGAGCACCCAAACCTAGCCACTACACCACCAGGGAACCCCTCGATACCTTTTGCTATCACAACAAAAATGAAATGCCTGGGAATTAACAAAGAATGTGATAGACTTATACACAGAAAACTATAAGACACTTTTGAAAGAAATTGAAGAAAACACAAAGAAATGGAAAAGATATTCTGTGTTCACGGACAGGAAGACTTTTAACATTGTTAAAATGGCCATATTACCCAAAGCAATATAGAGATTTAATGCAATTCCTATCAAAATCCCACAAACATACTTTCACGAAATAGATGAAGACTAAGTTCCTAGAGCTGTGTCGTCCATTACAGCAGCCACTGGCCACATGTGGCTATTGAGCACATGAAATGTAGCCACTCTGAACTAAAGTTACTACAAAAAAGAATGTCAAACAAATAGCTCATAAATATTTTGTATATTGATTATATTTTGAAATGGTAAAATTCTGGTCATAACTGGGTAAAAAAAATATATAACTATATATATACTTTTTACTATTTAGTAAGGTGACTACAAGAAAATTTAAATTATACTTATGGCTCATATTATATCTCTTTGGACAATGTGGTCTATATCTTCCAAAAAGTATTATGCATTTCATTTGTTCTCTGGAAACTGCAAGCTAATGCATGGATGGCCTAAGTTAATTCTTTTCTAGATTGGTACTATTATCTTTTTTGTATACTTCATGAAAGCTTTCAGAACTATAGACTTACCCTAGTCAATAAAGCTATTTTATCATTAGAAATTAGAGTTCATTCTGAGAAAATACAATTAATGCTTTAATACAACTAAAGCTTTCTCACCATAAAGTTCAAGATGTATCTAGATTATAAAGATATTACAGAAGAGATTTCATAAATAATTTGATCTATCACATAGATATTATACTGTACTTTCAATTCTAATATATCCTTTAAAATATGGCTGGTTCTTTTGCTTATCATATTCTCCATATTAGGAGTTACAAGCCCTTCTCCCTCTTGCCCACCTGCCAACTTTAGTCCTTTTAATCTCAACAGATGTCTTCACCTCCAACTTCACTGAGCTCAAATTATACAACTCTCCCATCCTACCTCAAAATCATTCTGTAAATCATTCTCCCTTTCCTTCATTACTGCTTAGGAATAACAACTATTTCTCTCTCTTGCATTCATTTCCTATTTCCAATCCCCTCTACCTCCTCCTGGACCTTCTCTCTCTTGCAAATGTTACTTCCCTTCTGAGACTCTCCCTCTTCTAACACAACTCCCATATACATACACAAAGTTAGCTTCTTTTTCCTGGACATGTTCTATTTTCTTCTTTTTGTATTTTTGCTTATATTATTTCCTTTGCCTATAATTTCATTCTTCCATAAGCTCTCAAAGTAATGAATGTACACAATTTAATCTCTTCTTTACTCACTATAATACTGTGTATTCATTCATTACTCAACGCGACAGAAAAGTGTACAGTTCATTTCAGAAAGATTCTCATTAGGAAACAGTGAAAGTCCCACATTTAAAAGGTTAATCTTTAGCTATCTGTAACCTTTTAAATACTGGGAGTTTCAAGTTTTTATTTTACAAAAGTACAGATCTATGAAGAAAATGGTCCTACATTGAACCTTCAACAGGGGAAAGCAGGACATGCAGAAATAAAAAGAAAAAAGAAACTGGCAAGGTTGAATCACATTTGCTTATTTCACAATTGGTTTGCAATGTGCTTTCACCCATGGACACAAAAAAAACCAAATAGCTGTTCAAAGTGACTTTGTATCTCACTAGATAAATATGCCAATAATTTACCAGGAACTATGGCTACAACCAACTCATGATGACTTTCTGAGTACTCTGTGAGGCAGAATGAAATAGTTAGGACTTTTCTTTTTCACTTAATTGAAGAAACTAAAGCTTCTATAAAGTTAGTTCTTTGAGTTACAAAGATAAGCACGAAAGTTAGTAATGGAGCCACATAAAATATTCAAACTTACTTGCAAAATATGTGGTCACATTTTGTGGAAACGGGCTCTTTAATCAACTCCAGGCTAGAAGAGTAGAAGAAAAAGCAAACAAGAAATATGCCTCAATAAAATTTAAAAATAAATTCATTTAAAAATAAATATATTCATAGTAAAGAAGTTCAACTTTAAGTGGCTATAACTGAGTCAAGGTAAGGCTTTCATTAAATAAATATTTTTTTCTTTTTATTGTTAAATTTATTGGGGTGACATAGGTTAGTAAAAATTATATTGGTTCCAGGTGTACAATTCTACAATACATTGTCTATGCATTGTATTGTCTGTTAATTACCCACAGTCAGTTCTCTCGATAAATATTCATTAAGTATCTGCTATGCTAGAAGCCAAAAAAACAGCAGAGAACAGGATTCCTACTTTCTCTGAGCTTTTAGATATCAAAAACAGCATATATTACTCTTTTCAATACTCCATATTATCTGTAGCATTTATAAGATTAGCTGATAATACTTAATTTTCACTAATACATGTTTTTGAACTATCATTGGTGGGTGTACATCTATATTTTAATTAAACTTTAAGTTCCACAAAAACAAAAACTTTATGTATTTCTTTTGGATTCCCTCAGAGCACTTTTTCTGCATGTTTATGCCTTTGTAATTTCTTTTTTTTTTTTTGGTATGTGGGTAGTTCCTTGGCTGGGAATCGAACCCAGGCCGGAGCTTGACAGCGCCAGTGCCGAAGCCTTAAGCCACTACACCACTAGGGAACTCCTGCAATTTCTTAATATGGAAAATTTCAAGTGTTTACACAAGTAAAATAGTAAACAAACTCCTATTTTCAACAATTATCAACTCACAGTCAGTCTTATTTCATCCATGGTCAACATCCTTCCCAAGCCTAGATTATTTTAAAATAAATCCCAGCTGTCTTATCATTTCACCTACACATATTTCAGAACATATCTTTAAAAAGACTTTTTTTTAGTATAACCATGAAACCATTATTACTCCTGAAAAATAATGTCCTTAATATGATCTAACATTCAATTAATGTTCTAATTTACCTCATGTTCTCATGAAAAATTTAATAATTAAAATCTATGTAAATCAGGATCCAAACAAGATCTACACATTGCATTTGGACGATATGTCTCAAGTCTCTTTTAATCTATAATTTCCCCTCCATTCTTGTCATTTATTTAAAAACTGGGTCATTCGAACTGTAGAATTTCCCACATTTTGGATTTTACTGATTGTAACCCTATGGTGTGGTTTTTTTCCCCCCATTTTATCTTATTTTATTTTTTGGTTAAAAAAATAAAATGAAATGAAAAATAGATGATGGTGTGGTTTAATAAGTTCCTCTAGCCTCTGTTTCCTGTAAACCAGACCTATAAGCTTGATCAAATCAAGGTTCAATTTTATTTATTTATTAACTTTTGTGGAAAGAACAATTTTTTGGCAAGGACACTTTTTGGTACTGTATACTTTTACTGCATTACTTCAGGAAGTACATAATATGTGGTTTGTGATTACTTTGTGAAAACACTGTAATAAATACTCACTGAAGAAAACAATAAACTTAGAAAAATATTAAACATAATATATCACCCAATTCCCATCCTTACCCATCTATCCACAAAATTTCAAGGCCTTCCTGATTAATTCATTTACTAATATAAAAAGTATTTACTAAGTATCTATGATATGTAAGCACTGTTCTTGAAGAGGGAATACAGCAGTGAACAAAATAAAGCCTGCCCTTACAGAACTTAACACAGTAGTGGTGGCAGACAGTTGACTGTGAAATAAACAAGAACATATGGAAAAAACAAAGAAGAGTGAGGGGACTAGGGAGTGCAGTGCGTGTGTGGTGGTGGGGTGCACAGGGGTCAGGAAAGGCCTCCCAGAAGTTAACACTGGTGGACAGCTGAGGAAACAAGCTTTGCAACAACGGGTAAGAACATTCTGTCAAAGGGAGCAGAGAAGACAGACTGAGCAGGACCACGCCGGGTGTTTCGAGGAAAGTAGGTAGGGTGCTAAGATGGAATGATCCAGGGTGTAAGTACTAGTAGAAGAGGTCAGAGAGGTAACTGCTATTTTAATATTTTAAGTCTTTAGTTCTTATTCTGAATGGGAGCTTTAGAAACTGATTTTTGGTAAAGTTCAGGCAGGTCATCAAACAGTAGGTAACCTGTGTGTGACAGGAACGTGGTTCTTTTCATTAAATGTTTAACGTTTTACAAATGGATCACAAGAAATGTTGGGGGACAATAGCCTCATTGTGAAGGGTTTGGTAACACGACTCTTGTGATCATGGGGTTTCTGATGCAGCACAGGGGAAGGAAAAGAAAAATACAAGAGTCAGTCAGAAAGCTGGGTTTCTACTCCCAGTTCTCTTTATTAGCTGAGTGACCTGAGGCCAAGCACACTACCTGACTGAAGCTCAGTTTCCTGTAAGAAACTGTCACCCATTCATTCTACATTTCTTCAGGCTATTATGAGAACAAAACGAAATGCTCCTTTGGAGAACGTTCACAACCTGAGATAACTTATACCAATGTGAGTCTTATAGGGACTGAATGTGATTAAAAGAAAAAACGAACAAAGTGAAGAACTCTGATTTGTTACCAAATCACTATTCCTCAATAAGCTAGATATATCAAAGAAATTCTCAAATTTAAAAAGAGAAATTGGATTTAGCTATGATACCAGATGGCTTTCATTCTCACCACTGACTCAATTCTGAAATAATTACACTTCAGTATGGTAATTACAAGCCAAACTATACAAACATACTGTAAGCAAACTTCGAAGAGATGAAAATTCCAATATGTAAAATGGTTATGACTATTGAAGGAAAAGCTTCAAGAGGGAAAGGGAATGAAAAGACAAAAATTAAAATGTTGTTCTAGGTCCTGACGAGAATAAATGTTTACTGTAAAACTGACTCAAATATTTTAAACACTTTTCAACCCAGGCAATATTTTAGGCCTACTGCATATCTGCATTTTGAGCTTCCAAAATGGTTAAGTGATTGGAAAAAGTAGCGAGGTTATTAGGTTCCAAAACAACCACCATCCACCAGGATACACATTTTAAGAAACTCTCTGGAAGTAAAACTTTTTATATAGTCATGTGTAAAAAGTGAGAAACAACTACCAATTATTAGAAATAAATGCCAATAGTGACTTAGAAGCCAACAGAAGGAATTTTTGCTCTAGAAACCTCAAAGAAGCTGGAAACCCTATAGCTACCATAAGTAGTACTGTTTTTAGTCACAGTCAGGAGTCATTTTATTAAGACATAACAGCTGTTCTGGGCATTGCTTAAAAAAAAAAAAAAGAGAGAGAGAGAGAGAGAGATGAGTCCCATCCCGGAACTTTCCATCTAAATGAGTTTGAGGTTTAACAATAACTAGAATGCATAGTTTTAGTTTAAAAAGCTAAGTCTATTTCTAATAGAAAATAGATTTTAAAAAATAAGCTGTTGGGGAGTTCCCTGATGGTGTAGTGGCTTAAGGCTTCGGCGCTGGCACTGTCAGTGCTGCAGCCTGGGTTCGATTCCCAGTCAGGGAGCTACCCACATACCAAAAAGCAAAAAAAAAAAAAAAAAAAAAAAAAAAAAAAAAAAAAAAAAAAAAAAAAAAAAAAAAAAAAAAAAAAAAAAAAAAAAAAAAAAAAGCTGTAAAATACAAAATATTTGACTGAAATGAACATTTAGCATTAACTTTCTTCCTGCATCTTTAATTTTAATGTATCTGATTTTTTAATTGATGGTTTAATTTGCCAGAATGAGAAAGAACATTACATTTTTATGACTGAATTCTATGGAAATGTAAAATAAATGGACCCAAATGCCACACTATTGAGGACTTTTTGATAACTCTTTATAATTATCATGAGTAAATTTTATGCTTTTTCAAAATCAATTTTTTTCCCAATTGCCATTTCCTGCTTTTTGGCTCTGGTGTTTCATAAATTAGGCTGTAACTGTCATTTAGCTTTTGTTTGTTTGGCTGAAATGTTGACGAGCAAGGGACTTGAGGGTTACTTATAAACCTTGTATCTCTCTGAAAACACAATTTGCATTTTCTTATTTATTTGACTCCACAACTTCCATGAGGCACAAAGGAAAATTTATTTAAATTTATTCTCCTCTATTGAAAGAGCAATAGGTGCAGTTTTACAATTTATTTTTGAATGTTACCCACCACTAACCATCACCATATTAAAAACCACTAAACTATCAAAGAACCAATTTTGTTTATTATTTAACACTTTCAACAAATGTCTACCAAGTGGTCACTATATCCCGGATACTGTTCTAACTCCTGAGGATATAATACAAATAAAAACCTGTGCACTCATGGAGTTTATGTTCCGTGGGAATACAGAAGTAGAAATTATATATTCAGAATGTCAGATAGTAGTAAGAGTTGCAAAGAATAAAACAGGAAAAGAGGGGGTTCCCTGGTGGTGCAGGGCTAGGCTTCAGCACTCTCAACACCACCGCCTGGGTTCAATCCCCAGCCAGGGAACTATCCCACCCCCCCACCACCCCGCCCCTGGCAAAAAAAAAAAAAACAAAAAAAAAAAACAGGAAAAGAGGGTAAGGAGTGTGTTGGGGGTGGGCATGTTACAATTTAAAATAGGGTTATCTGAAAATGCCTCTTTGGAAAGGAGGTATTTCAATCAAGATTTACAAGCCATGCAATTATTGTGGGAAGAACATTCTAGGCAGAGAAAACAGCATGCATAAAAGCTCAGAGTAAGGAGAATATGCTGCAAGTCTGAACCACCTTCATGAACCACCTTCTCACAGTAATGCTTTTAAGTGTATAAACTAAAAAAATATAAAATTATATAAAAATCTAATTAAATGGAAATACATATAGGCCTCCAGGGATTGTAGAGGGCCAGCAAGTTAAGAGCTAAATACACAAGAGAACTTTCCAGGGTAATAGAGAGGTTCTATATCTTGACTGGGTTACATTGTGTGTGTGTGTGTGTGTGTGTGTGTATGTGTGTGTGTACATACATAAATCAAAACTCATAAACTTGTACACCTAAGATCTCTGCATTTCACCGCATGTAAATTACACTTCAATTTTTAAAAAATAACCTGAATTCTAGTCCCTCTTTATTTTACAGATGAAGACAAAGGCTCACTCAAAAAGTCAGAGACTTGCTAAAGGCTTTAAGGACTTGTAGTATCTCATTTAAATACAAAAGGCTAGTTTCAGTCAAAGGTTCTCCGAAAGACCTGCCCACTCACAGGCACCAATCATTCCTGATTTTATTGTGCCATGAAGTATGTCCAATCCAAGCAATCAAGCTGATTTTTGAGCTGGATGAGAAGTGCCATTTAATCCGAACCAGGTCCTTGCCTCAATGTAGAACCAATCAAGACAGTTTATGGACTAGGAAAAATAGTAAGCTGTTGTGTGTTGAGGTAGTAGAGAGGAAAGGAGAGTGGCAAAATGGAGAAAAAGGAGTAATTGTATATACTCTTAAAGCTCTTAGTTAAGAAAATCAGCAATTGTAATAACCTAATCTTAACATTATAATTTTTTCTCCTTACTGTGTAAAGTCAGTTCTATTCATTTGCATAAGATACAATCATATAAGAGAGCATAAATAAATTCTTATATTGACTTACCAGATTGGACACTCTAAGTTTTTCTGCATAGCATTAAGGACATTTTGTACTTCTTCAACTCGATCCGCACATAAATCCATTTCTTCCTGTTACAATAAACGTTAATACATAAACCTAAATGTATGTATATAAATAAATCACTTAAAAACATCTATAAAAACAAAAGCTTAGTTTTAAAGCAAGGTTCATTTTATTTATTTATTTATTTATTTATTTATTTATTTATTTATTATATGGGTAGTTCCCTGGCTGGGAATCGAACGCTGCAGCCTGTTGACAGCGCCGAAGCCTTAGCCACTAAACCACCAAGGAACTCCCAAGTGTAATTTTTAAATAAGAGAAATTTAAGTTGGGAGTGCTTTAGAACTAATGACAAAAGCCTTATTTTATAAAATTCTAAGTCTTTTTTTGTAATTAAGACCATTTAAATGATCTGTTTTTTTTTTTTCACATATAGCTCCAACCACTTCCTTTTGGTGTTTTCCTTTCGCCAAGCGGGAAAAAGCCACAGTTGGGGTGACTGGGTGAGTGTGGTGGTAGCCTTAGATTTCTCCAGTCATCCTGACAGTTTTTTCTTGCTAAAAACCAAAATCGACAAAAACAAAACCAATACCAACGAAGATTCCCCATCGTTTTCCTTCCCCAGCCTTCCTACTGGTCTGCACTCATTTCAGGATCGTCAGGCACATCCATGCCAGCAGCATCTGTGACTATTGATGCCCCTCTACCTTCCTGTCCCTTCTCGAAAACACAACTGAATTTAGTTATTAAGCGTTATCTCTCCAGCAAATTCTGTCTCCTCTTCTCAGGCACATTCCTGACCCCAGTCCTTCTTCAGGGTCCCCTTCCCACATATACCAGGCTGTTATGGTTATCCCCCTCAAGACACATTCCAGTACCTATCATCAGGATTCCCTCTCGGACACATTCAGCTCCTTCCCTTATCCCTGGTGCCTCCCTCCATCCCGCGAACCACAAAGTGCACCCCTCCCCATGATCTCCTGGGACTCAACGTCTTAGGTTTCCCCTCCACCCGCCCGTGCCAGATAACCCCCACCTTGCTCTCCTTCAGAGCTCACTCCCCCGCCCACTCTTTCCACACCTGTTTCTCCTCTGCCTCCCGAAGCACCCCTTGAGCCCCTTTCCCTTCCCCAGGGATCTCTCACCTTTACCCAAAGCAAAGCGTCTGAGCTTCTCGGACCCAGGGGCCTAGTTATCTGAAAAGACCCCCGGACCGTCCTCGGTCCAGAAAGCTCAGCGAGCCTGCGCGCAGCGCAGTCGCAGTTTCAATTTATCTGTAATTCCCGCACTTTTCCGTTGCCACGGAAACCGGCTGCAGCGGCTGAGCAAGAGCCTCTTAGAATGCGAGATCGAAACACGTCACGGAAGGGCGGAAGAGAAAGAGCCGAGAGTCTCTCAGGGCTCGCTATTGGTCATTTAATCTTTCCCTGAGTTACGTAACTAGAAAGAGACGGAAAAAAAAAGAATTCTCCCTGAGTTTTCCATTAGGCGCCCGCACCCTCACCTCTACTCTTCCAGTAGCAGCTTATTACGTCACAGTGATTGCTGCACCAGGGTCGGAATCACTGAGGCCCGAATAAGATGAGCGCAAGATAGCGCCTACAACACTCGCTAGAAGGGGCCCCGTTCCCTCACCCTTTCAGCCATAATGGAAGTCTCCAGTTTAGGTAAAAGTTTATTGTGAGCAAAAAAAAAAAAACTACGATTTCCAGCATGCATTGCGGATCAAAAGACCTTCATCTCAGTGTTCCTTGGGAACTGTAGTCTTATGGAGAGGAGGAGCTTCCGGCACCAGCAGGGGGCTTGATTCTCACGGCAACCCAGTTGATAAACTGAAAAGCTCTGCACGCTTTTGCACGTCAACAGATGTAGATTGGAGTGTTATGTTTTCGTATCTTGAGAGCGGAGATAAGCTAAAGAAGCTATCAGTCCTAGGAAGACTACAGTTCCCATCCAGCCTCGGGAGTCTCGGGTAAGTAGTCCTCTAAGGTCAGTGACCTGAGGGAACGCAGTGGGCACCGAATTTACCTAGGAAGGGGAAATGGGCCCCGGCCCTCGGCTGCGCACTCGTAGTTCCGCCCCTCGGCCCTAATGTTTGTTATTGTTGTGCGGTTAAGGTTGATATTGCCCCGCCCCCGCCAACACATTCTTGGCCAATCAATAGGGTGATAGTTTGGAGAGACAAGTGGTAAAAGCCAATCATCTTGTCGGAAACTCAGAGAACCAGAACTAGACCCTGTCTCTATCCGCCATGTTAGATTCACCCAGCAGGGATAGCAGCAGAACTGGCAGCGAACGGTCCCAGTACTGACCTCCGGCAGAAGCCCCTTGGGGGGCGGAAAGCTGGTAAGGAAACGCTGGGGTTACCTAGGAGTGGGGTCACAGTGCACTGAGGATTTGGGGAAGTTCAAGGGAGGAATCCTGCAAAGAGGGGTGACTTTTTCCACGTCTGGGGGCAGTCAGTCTTTTCAGTGACCTTATGGGAGAGCGTTCGTGTTCTGAGGGGCGGAGGGGGCCGATACCGTCGTAGGGATGGGGGTGATGATGGCTCAGAACGCCCGCTTCTCCTGATGAAAAGCCGAGACTCTCCGCCACAGAGAGGGCCTAGGCAAAGAAAACGAGAGAGTCCTTAGGGGGTAGTGGCACTGGGGGACAGGGAGTGCTAGGAAACGATAACTGGAAAACTGGGATGAAGTCTGCAAGAAAAAAAAAATGACACTGCCAACAGAGTCTCCTCACCGCACCCCCCTCCGCCTTTTGAGAACCTCATAAAGAAGTCTCTTTAATCAGGGACCCTCTGGTGTTAGAAAGGCACCATTTTTCCTTTTTATCACACATTTTAACGAGATATCGCGTGCATGCCCATGGTGGAGACAGTAATCGGAGCTCAGATTCCCAGGTCTGCTTCATTAAAGGGATTTTTAGTATCCTGAAAAAAATCGACATAGAGGAAAAGCTGACTTGTGCCAAGCAAAGGTGAGTCAGTGGCATGCACTTATAATCCAGTTATGAAAGCTGATGGCCTAAGCCCCAGCTTCCTGGCTTTACTGGCTTTAAAGCGACAGGGACAGATAGCTCTTACCATAGCTTTGGTGTTTCCATACGTTAAAGATTAATGCTCTTGCTAAAAGAATTTTTACATGTAAGCCAAACGGAAATAGTTCTTTATGAAGACTTGGATATGATCCAGCTAAGCTAGCCTCCCCCACTTCCTGTTTTCTTCTCATCAGCCAACCAGCTGGATGAGCTCCAGAGTATCTAAACTAATTTCCAGTTGTGTAATTTGAGAAAAAGGGAGGAAGATTAGTTTACTTCTGGACTCTCAAAAGTGTGGAAGTTTGTTTCTCGGAAGTTGTGACTGTTTCACAGTACCCACTTCTGCAGACTGAATCAGTCATTTCATTTCCTTGATTTTTTTGCCCAAGATTCTGGGGAGTCGGCAGAAATTAAGTCCCAAGTTTTAAGGACCCCAAGGATTGCATTTCATATGAATGAATATTAGATGTCAGCAGGATTGGTGCTAGAAACCAGTGTTATTTTGGTGGCTCTAGGTGGAGACAAACAATGGAGAAAATTGGTGGATAATTGTCTTTGGATTTTGGAAAAGATCCTTGATCTTCAGGCCTTCAAGGTCCTTTCTAATGACAGTGTCAGTTGTATTGTTTCACAGGGCAGTGCATTGTACTGTGGAAAACAGGACTGTTTTAGGTTTTAAAGACTGATTTGTTTTAGTAATAATTTTTATATTCGAGTAACTTTTTCAAAGAACTTGCACACTTTACACTTTATTTTGATGTTCAATATTATATTAATTTCAGGTGTACAGCATATTGGTCAGACATTTATATAATTTAAGAAGTGATCCTCTGACTAGTCTAGTACCCACCTGGCGATCTGCATAATTATTACAATATTTTTTACTATATTCGCTATGCTTTACTTTATATCCCCATGACTATTTTATAACTACTAGCTTGTACTTCTTAATCTCTCCATCTTTTTCATCCTATCCCCTAACCTCCCACCCTGATAAATCTAGTACCCATCTGACACCATACATAATTAGAACAATACTGTAGACTATACTCTTATTCTTTATGCTGTACCCAACATACCCATGACTACTGTGTAACAACCAATATGTACTTAACCCCTGTAGCACATTATTTGATTCTTATGATAACATTGTGAGGTGGTAAAAGCAGAGATAGTAGACCTATTTTAAGAGATTAAAGCTCAGAGCTGAAATGACTTGCTCAGTTAATTTGGCTAATGTGCCAAAGTTGCGTCTGGAACTCAACTCTTTTCAACCCTTTTGCTCCCTCCTCCATTACACTATCAACTCCTGAGACTTAATCTTGTTCATCTATCTCCTATACTTGGATCAGAACCTAGTCTTTTTAGATGCTTATTAAAGAATTGTCAGTGAATATGTTGAAAAGCTAACTTTTTTTTTATTACAGCTTAAATTTAGATTTAAACTTTTTTCATAAAGTCATAAAAACAAACCAACCTAACATCTCATTAGTAAATAAAATCATTAATTAAAAATAACTGACCAGATTAGACATTCAGTTAAGGAATTAACTTCATAGGCATGATAATAGCATCGTGGTTATATTTTTAAAAATTCTTATCTGTTAGAGATATAATGCATAACCAGTTATTTTATGGATGAAATGATGGATGGACAGTTGGCTGGTTGGCTGACTGACAGCTTGCCTTTTTTCTTTATTGTACTCCAGTAGGAAAAGGGTATTGCTGTAACAAGATTAGTTAGTCCTGAGATGATATTAATTATGGAAGATAGGTGATGGGTTCATAGGGGTTTATTAAATTAATGTCTTGTATAAGTTTAAATTTTCCCATAATTGTCATTTTTTAAAAAATTAGATGACTATAGTTTGGTTAAAACATTAGTTGACTACAGTCAGTCCACATTGGGGTGTGTGTGCAGAGGGTATAGATGAAGTGAGGGTAGCCTTGAGTTGATTGTAGTTAGGTGTTCATTATGTATATTTGAAATTCTCAGTAAAGGAAAAAAGTAGACTACAAAAACCATGAATTTGGATGAAGGGCATTGAATGCTACCCCTGAGTATTCTCTTGGCTAGTATTTTGCCGTCTAAATTGTTAAAATTGATTTAATAGAGAACCTGTGTTGCTCAATTTAGAAAAAAGCTGCCTTTCTAAGAAAAATGTAGAATGTTGCTTTCAAGTTGTAAGAGGGTAGAGACCTAATCTGATTTATGTATTTGGTATTGTGTTACTAGCAGATAGTAAGTTCTGTTTAATTAACCAATCACTATAAAATTACAGAAATCCGAAAGGATTATATAAATGTTAGATGATTTCTGTGGGTATGGCTAAAATTTACATTCTCTCAGCAAACATTTAACCATGAGATTTGTTTTAAATCACCCACTAGAGATTGTAAATAGCAGAAGAGCAGAGACATTGTCTTACTGCTGTGTCTTCCTGTGTGTCTTCCTGTATTTGGAGGCCTCACCCAGCCTGTATTAGGTCCTCACAAGTATTTGTGAAATATATGTTTTTACAATTTATAGAACTCCTTTCTAATGTGTTATCTCTAACCCATCCTCTCTACTCTTCTAGCCACAGCATGGAACCACAAGTTACTCTAAATGTGACTTTTAAAAATGAAACTCAAAGCTTTCTGGTTTCTGATCCAGAAAATACAACTTGGGCTGACGTGGAAGCTATGGTGAGTGTTGTTACTTTGTTTTGCTTCTCCATCCTTTAAGCATAGATTTTCCCCCCAGCATAGCTATTTTTAGCAGAGTTTCATAGATGCAAAGTCTGTGATATGTACCATTTCTGGGCCTTTTGGAAAATTATTTTTGACACAGATTCAGTATTCATATAGGAGATGTGCCCTGATAAAGGGAACAAATAAATTCCTTTTGAAGAGTTTAGAAAGGAAAGGTAAAGTTATTTTTTAAAGTGAGATAGGATTTAAAACCTATTAATTTTAGAAACAGTTTGTGGAATGAATTTGTGTGGGCCCCACCCTAACCCGGCCCCAGAGGAATGTTCTCTTGCCTGAGAGCAAATGTTACTGTGGTTGGTTTGTGAACCACCAAGGCTATAACTTGTGTTTTGCAAGAACCAATCGATTGCTTTTGTTGCTAGATCAGAGGTTGAATATCTCAAAGTTGAATAAAAAACAAACAAAAAACCCAAACATCTACAGGGTCTTAGACAGCAGCTCATTTATTCCTTTTTTCCCCATTGGTTTGCCCTTTGCACCTTTGTTTGGTTTGCAGTAAATGTTTTACTTCCTCCATCACTTGTTACCTAACAAAACCCTTTGGTAAAAACTTTTTATCTGCTTATATGTTATGGTAACTAAAGAGGAAAATAAATGGTAAAGAGACTACAAAATGGTCTGATCCAGTTGTCTGTCTTCCCCGAAATACTTTTATATACCGTCCTAGACAGATGGTTATCCAGAAAGTTGCATCTCTTGTCAAATGCTCTGAAAAATCCAATATAGTTGTGTTTTTTCCCTAAGAGTTAACCCTACCAGACCTGAACCTAACTGTCCCCTATACCTGGGCTCCTGAGCATTAAAGAGAAAAAACCAACATGATATAGAAAAATGTTAGTTACATGCAAACAAGTGGTTAGAATAAGATGGAACTTGGAGACATTTTTTCACGTACTAGGCAAAGTACCGAAAATTAGGTACAGCGGTATAGCGGCAGATTCAGAAATGACCGAAAAATCGGTACAGCAGTTTGGTAGGGTTAAATGAGCTGACAGCTTGCCTTTTTTCTTTATTGTAAATTTTAAATGATAGACGTGTAATACATGCCCTTTATAAGTGAAATAATCCAAACATACATAAAGAAAAAGTTAATATCCCTCCACACCTGGCTCCCATCATCCACTGTTCGCATCTCTGGGCTAAACAATGTTAACAGCCTTGTATGTGCTTACCCACATTTCCCATGTTCATACAGATATTCATACTCTAAACATTATTACGCAGTTTGCTTTTTTTTTTAACCCAACAATATATTATAGACATAGTTCTCAAGGACTAGATAAGGATCCAAAATCATTCTTCTTAAAGCTGTAGATTGTCCACAGTATTATTGGTATTGTTGTGCCATAATTTAACCATCCCTTATTGCAGGACTGTTATTAGGTTTTTTTTTAATTGAAGTATAATGACATTAGTTTCAGGTGTACAACATGATGGTTCTTTATTTATAGTTTTATGAAATGATTAGAACAATAAATCTAGTTAATATCCATCACTACAAATTAGTTACAATTGTTTTTTCTTGAGAACTTTTAAGATCTCCTCTCTTAGCAATTTTTCAAATATACAGTGCAGTATCATTAACTGTAGTCACCACGCTGTACATTACACTACATCCCCAGGACTTACTCATTTTATAACTAGAAATTTGTACCTTTTGACCACCTTCACCCATTTCACCCACCTCCCACCCCCTGCCTCTGGCAGCTACCAGTGTGTTCTCTGTATCTCTGAGTTCATTGTTTATTTTTAAGATTCCATGTGTAAGTGAAATCATAGGATTTTTGTCTGACTTACTTCACTTAGCATAATGCCTTCAAGGTCAAAGGTTGTTTGGGTGTTTTTAACCACTATAAAACACTGCACGGGTTAAGCTCTTCGTATATGTAGCTTACGCACTGTTCTATAGGATAAAGTTTCCCGAAGTGAGATTAATGGGTTACGAGACATGCGATTTTAAATTTTAATGAATACTGCCATGTGCTTTGCAGAACAATTGTAGCACCTCACAGAAATAAATATGACAGTGTCCTAAAGTTTTGACAACATTGGATGTTAATGGCTTTACCTTTTTTTTTGCCATTCTGTTGAGGTGACATCTCACTGCTTTAATTTGCATTGTTCTGACTACCATTAAGGTTGAACATCTTTTCATATATTTGTTAGACATACCTGATTTCTTCTGTGAAATTCTGTACATTTTTGCTCACTTTTACCTGGGTTGTTAATTTTATGTTAGCAGTTTTATAGGTACTCTTTGTGTATTGCAGATCTTAACCCTGTGTATCTTATGATTTGTAAATATTACTCCCAGTTCATTGTCTTTTACCTTTGTTTATGGTGTTTTTTACCATATAAAATGTTTAGCTTTTATATTGTGAAATATGCCCATCCTTCCTTTTATGACTTCTAGGTTTCTGTTACAAACTACCTTTGAAATATTTACCATACAATGTAAACATTTTATTTGCAGGTAAAAGTTTCGTTTGACCTGAACACTATTCAAATAAAATACCTGGATGAGGAAAATGAAGAGGTAAAGTATATTACGGTACCCTTGCCAAGTATCCAGAATAGGAATCTTACTTCTCAAGACTGGTGTGGGCTCAAAAAGTTCCGAATAATTTTTATCTCATTTGTGTAGCACTTTAAATGTATTTGATAATTGGATGTTCTAGGCTGAGTTGTGGCATTTGAGATGGAGTTGGGAAATAGGGAAGCAACACTGAAGAAGAAAATCTGAGAGATAACTTTTAAAACTTTATAGTGATTTTAAGTTCAACTATATCACAAGCTGCCATTTAGTTTATAAATATAATAATGGCAAACCTTTATCAAGTGGTTACAGTGTGTTAGACTAATAACAGTACTGTGTATTAGTTTTATTATTATCGTCTCTATTTACCCGTGAGGAAATTGAAGCACAGAGAAGTTAAATAACTTACCCAAAGGCATAAAAGCTTGTAAGTAGTAGAGTGGGGGTTCATTCCATACCCACGGTCACCAAAGCCTAGGCTTCTAACCACTATATTATGCTGCTGCTTAATGTACCTGAAAGAAAGGAGGATACAGCAGTTAAGTGATAAAATTTCATAATTACTAGTCACAAACTAGTCCATGATACTGGAAAAGCTGAACCCCTGACCTGAGATTTTGTATGTGCCCTGTGAGGCTGGTTCTAGCAAAAGAAATAACTCAATTGATCAGAGGTTTATAATTCACTGTTACTTTTTTCCTTTTACAGGTATCCATCAATAGTCAAGGTGAGTTAAAAGCTTTAACCTGTTCATGGCCATATGCATTTCCATTTACACTGAGTCCTGTTACAGTATTTGTTTTAGAGTAGAATTTGATATATAGTAAATTGACATTGTACTCACTCATCCATGGGCATTACTTACATAGCATATTTTTATTTTTTAGCAGTTTTTGTTTTGTTTTGTTTTGTATGTGGGTAGTTCCCTGTCCGGGAATCGAACCCAGGCCACAGCGTTGATAGTGCCAGCGCCGAAACCTTAAGCCACTACACCACCAGGGAACTCCCCACTATATTTTTGTATATAAGGCTTTGATTAGAGCCTAAGAACAGCTCTAGTAGGAGGTTCTCTTTAATTTAAGATGCTCATCTTCTGAAAATTTGCCTCCCAGTTAAACATAACTAATTCTCCTGGTGTTGCACTTCTCTCTGACTTGGTATACACATGTATGTTAATGTCAGTTTATAAACAAGTTGTCTTCCAGGAGCTTATTTATAAGATGATTGTTCAGGGAGTTCCCTGATGGTGTAGTGGCTTAAGGCTTCGGCGTTGGCGCTGTCAGCGCTGCGGCCTGGGTTCGATTCCCAGTCAGGGAGCTACCCACATACCGAAAAGCAAAAAAAAAAAAAAAAAAATAAGATGATTGTTCAGAGGTTGGAGTGCATTTTCCCATAGGAACAATGTGATATTTCAAGTGTAGGTTTCCAAGCTAGACCCCAAAAGCTTGTTTTAATCAGCATTGAAATGACACTATTAACACTCCCCATGAACTCCCTTGAGACCTGAGCTTCACTAACCCTGGTATCAGGGAGCTGGGTAGGGGTTTCATAACTGGGAGACTCTAGTAGCACTGAGAGGGATTTAAAGGGGAGAACTAACCTGCAGGTAGCTTCTTTTTGCAATGGAATGAGAAGGCTTGTCAGCAAAAAGGTAGGAACTGTTTGTGTGTAAAGATTATAAACTAAGGGGGGTTCCCTGGTGGAGTAGTGGCTAGGCTTCAGCGCTCTCACCACCACAGCCTGGGGTTGATCCCCGCTCAGGGAACCAACCAAAAAAAAAAAAAGATTATAAGCTAAGAATTCTTAAAAGTAAGGATCGGCTGTACTTAATAGAATCTTTTGAGCTGCTGAAAAAAATAATCACTGTATTTTTTGTTCTTTCAGGAGAATATGAAGAAGCACTTAAGGTAATGGTTATTGCATCTTTTTTTCAAATAAGTATTTATTGACTAAAACTTGAACATTAATTCCATTAGTCATGGGGAGAGATTAATGACTAGAACACAGCAAAACCTATTTTTAGAGAAACTATGATGAATAGGGTATACCACTCAGCAAAAGGCGGCTCCTAATATAAAAATTCTTTTTAATTATTGTTCCATCTCATTGCTCATCATGGTGCCACTGTCCTAGCATTTAAAAATCCAAAGAACTCTGTAATGATGCTTTCTGATTGACATTTGTCATCTCCCTCACTTTGTTCCCTATAGAATGTTACGGTGTAATGTGGGAGAATTTAAGGTATAAAACATCCAGTTACAAACAGTCTCTTGTTTGTCACTGATGAATTAATTAGAGCATTCCTCAAGGTCACATCTTTAAGGTATGCCAGCTGTCCTTTTATTACTACCTTTGTAATTAAGGTTTTCCTTTTAAGTTTTACTGTCCTTTATGAACTTCTGGTCCAAGACTAAGCTATTTTTTGTAATTACTTTTGGTCTAGGGAGGGAATGGCAAGATTCCTTTTTCTTTTTCTTTTCTTTTTTTTTTTTTTTTTAATTGGGAGCTAGATTTACTTTTTTTTGGTTTGTAGTCAAAATTGCTATTCTAGGTCATACTGGTTTCAACAGTTTAGCCAATGTCTTAGTTTCTACTCAGAAATCTTTATCAGCAGTCTCTTGGTTTTGGATATTCATGCCCTTCCCTGGATTCTCTTAGTTGAGGTACCCATCTCTGTTAATAATTTCTTATGCCTCATAATTTCCTTCTACCTCAATTTCACGTCTTCTATTTCCTTTTTGCTTTTAAGCTGTTCTAGCATGTTGTTGCCCCATACCCTTTTACTCTTATTCAGCTCTGCTGGCTTCTCTCTTTCTCTTTCCCTTTCCCTATTCTCAGAAGCTACCATAGTATCCCTAAAAAAGTCTTCTAAAATCTTCAAAACTCTTCTGCCTTTTACACTGTTAGTTTACCTATTCAGTCAGAAATCTTGGACCCCAGGAGTCTCATTTATATAAGCCTGTCTTGGCCCATGAAGCAAGACTTTTCATGTATACTTTTTTTTTTTCTTTTTGGTATATATGGGTAGCTCCCTGGCTGGGAATCGAACCCAGGCCGCAGCGTTGACAGCGCCAGTGCCGAAGCCTTAAGCCACTACACTATCAGGGAACTCGCTACATTTTTTTATAATACTATTAAATACTTAAAGTCCCATGTTTATGTTTATGTTTTGGCACATTTCATAATAGTTGTTTCTCGAACAATTTCCTCCATAAACTCTACCACACATTTTACTAAAAAATTTTTTGATTTATGGTCTAGAATAGGGATTGGCAAACTATAGTCAATGGACTGGACATGCATTTTTATAAATAAAATGTTATTGGAACACAGCTGTGCCCACTCATTATGTATTGTCTGTGTCTGCTTTCATGTTACAATAGCAGAATTGAGTAGTTGTGACAGAAACTATATGGCCTGCAAGCCTAAAATATTTATGTGGCCCTTTAAACACTTACTGAGCCCTGACATATTATTTGTACAGTAGACTGTATACCAGAACTCGAGGAACTAGCACTATTAAGCAACTGGCAAAAACAAAACAAAACAAAACACAATATTACATTTATGTAACATGGGTGCTGGTTAACTGAGAGTCTACTTTAAATATCTTTCAAACTTACTGGCCATGGAATGCTATTTTAAAATGGAATCTTAAACAGTCTAATGTATAAAACATAATAGTTCTTGTCACTGGATGACAAGTGAAGAGAGTTAAAACCCCATGGACTTGACCCCTAATCTTTTGGACACTGGAGTATGTTCATGGAACTTCAAATGCTCCTTGAAATAGAATTTTCAAAATAGGATTTTAAGAAGAGTCTTTTCAAAAAGAGGTGACCACTTAAGCATGCTCTATTCTTAGTGTGGAAATAAACACTTAATTATAGGACATAGCTTTAAGTTTCTTGGGTTCTGGTAGTCTGGGATTGACTTTTTTGAAAAGTTAGATTAACATCCATTAATGGACTCCTACGTAAAACCCAACTAAACAGAAAAGTAGTAACCCAGTTAATGAAAACATCTCACCTAATAAACTGCACTAAAAATGTACATTTCTGATTTTAATAATAAAAGTATTCCCTGTTAACATTCTTGGCAAAGAAACAAGAGGCTGAGTTTTAACATGGTGTATGTCATTTGATTTTATAAAACAAACATATTTTTCAGCATAATTCACCACACCTCTTTGAATTTTCATTTAATCATACGATATGTTTCTATTTCATAATGTATTTTCTCAGATGGCAGTTAAGCAGGGAAACCAGCTGCAGATGCAAGTCCATGAAGGCTGCCGTGTTGTTGATGAGGCTCAACCCCCAGCTGTAGCAGTAAAACAGCCAGTTGCCAGGACAGGGAAGAAGCCCCTTGGACATTATTCTTCACTGGTGAGAGTCTTGGGATCAGACATGAAGACCTCAGAGGAAACTGCAGCACAGGTACGATGGGCTGTCGCTACAGTTTTTCTAACCTTATGTCTTACTGTCTCTGGTGTAAGATTGGAGCTCTTCATCAAAGATTGGGAGTTACAGTGACTTTTTGAAACTGGTAACAGTAATTCTTCTGGAGAGGGGATGAATACAGAGACTTTGTTTTCCTTTAAATAGAAATAAAAGTAACCTCCAAGATCTCGGATTGTGTTTTCTAACAGCAGTTTCCACATGCTCCATGTGACGCAGACCAGCCTCAAGACAAGCCCCCAGACTGGTTCACAAGCTACCTGGAGACAGTGAGTGTTCCCTCTGGCTTGGGTTTTAGTAGCAATGTGTGAAATGTGAAGAAATAGAAAGACGAACCAGATGGCTGCTGCCTCTGATAGCTAATAATTTCCACTTTAGAGCAGTTCCAGTCAAGAAAGCTCCTAACTTTTGCAATGATGTACCAGAAAAAGGAGTTTAATTCTAAGAATGTTAAGTAAGGGAAAGGGACAAATCTCTATCCTTGAGAAGAAGTTGGAAACTTATTCATCAAAAGGATTTCTTGATTTTTTTTTTTTTTTTTTTTTTTTTTTTTTTTTTTTTTTTTTTTTTTTTTTTTTTTTTTTTTTTTTTTTTTTACTTTTTGGTATGTGGGTAGCTCCCTGACTGGGAATTGAACCCAGGCCGCAGCGCTGATAGTGCCAACGCCGAATCCTTAAGCCACTATACCACCAGGGAACTCCCTTGATTTTTTTTTTTTTTTTTTGAACCAGTTTAGCTGTGGAAGGAATAGACCTTCTTTTTGCTACGTTTCTTTCCATTCATTCAATAGCTATGAGCTATTTTATTATGTTCTTATGTTATACCAGAGATGGTAAGATTTCAGGTCTATTTGATATTTTCATGCCTTTTCCAATATTGGAACTGAGGGATTTTTTTCACCCTGTCTTCTGCTCTGTATTCTAGTTCAGAGAACAAGTGGTTAAAGAAACAGTTGAGAAGCTTGAACAGAAATTACATGAGAAGCTTGTCCTCCAGAACCCATCCTTGGGTTCCTGTCCCTCAGAAGTCTCAATGCCTATTTCCGAGGAAACACTGTTTTTGCCAGAAAACCAGTTCAACTGGCATATTGCTTGCAGCAGCTGCCAAAGAAGGATCTTTGGTGTGCGCTACCAGTGCAGGTGAGCAGTAACCTGGGAATGAATAGCTATCGGTAGATCTTAGAGCAGACCTACCTGGCATTAAGGGTAGGTAAAGGGAAACTGGGTATACTCTATCTCTGAGCATCGGCTGTAACAGCTCTGGATTAGAAACAAGCTATTCTTCACTCACAGCAAAAAATAACTATATGAAAGGTAACTATTCAGATTCTTGTGTTGAGATAACACATTTGAATTAACAGAGCCAAACAAAATAATGTTCCCCAAAACAAAATTACATCACCAAAGATTGTCTCCCTGTTTCCAAATGCTTTCATATCTTGCTTTCTCCCATAGATTGTCCTTTGAAGTAAATATAGATTAAGTGTTATTGTCCTCATTTCATTAATGAGGAAAATTGAGACATTGCATGGTTGGGTGGCATGCTTAGATTACCATCTGCCTCAGTGGTTCTCAACCTTCCTAATGCCACAACCCTTTAATACAGTTCTTCATAAAATTATTTTCGTTGTTACTTCATAACTGTAATTTTGCTGTTATGAATCGTAATGTAAATACCTGATATGTGTTTTCCGATGGTCTTAGGCGACCCCTGTGAAACCCCCCCCCCCAAAGGGGTCACGACCCACAGGTTGAGAACCACTGATCTAGCTGGTAATAGAGCAAATATGGAAGTCTAGTACTTCGCACTGTGCCATTCTTTTCCCTATAGCCTATGTCCATCCTATAATATCTGCGAAGATTGTGAATCGAGGCCATATGACCATGACTCCAATCATGTCCTGCTGAAGTTGCGGAGACCTTTTTTGGGTTCCTCTGAACCCTTCCCTCACTCAAGGTTTTCTACTCCTCGTCTTCCTGCTGCTCTGGAACAAGCCAGGTAAACCGTATATGCATGGGAAGCTTGTTCTCTTAAGAGACTTCCATGATTCTGATGACAGGCAGTGAATCACGAAACTACAAATAGTCTCCTTAGTTTCTGCTCATTTCTAATCGACATGCAGTGATGGGGACAGTTATCCAAAGCTAATGAAATGGAAATGAGAACTATAGAAAGAGGTTAAGAAACTAAACCTGTAGAATCTGACACTGATGGAGACTACAAGTTGCTCAAAATAGCTTCAAGACTTATTTGTGGGGTTTGTTTTTAAGACTCATTTGTTATCTCACAGGCTCCAGAAACAAGTTGACAAGAACTTTCTTAAAGCAGAAAAACAAAGGTTGCGAGCTGAGAAGAAACAACGTAAAGCAGAGGTCAAGGAACTTAAAAAGCAGCTTAAACTCCACAGGAAGATTCATCTATGGAATTCGATTCATGGACTCCAGAGCCCCAAGTCTCCTTTGGGCCGATCCGAGAGCATACTGCAGTCTAATACCCTGATGTAAGCTTAGGGCCAGGGTGGGAACCAAGACCCTGTAAGACTGAACCTTCAGCCAACTTCTTATGTATTGTCAGCTCCCAACTGCCATGCCCTTAAATCGTCATGTTCTGTGATCCTAGCATTCTTAAAGGGTGGTTTGATAGTTATTTTTGACATTTGTTTTGTTGCCTTCAGAAAGATAGAAACCAGTAAGGTTCAGAACTGGCTGAGTTGATCTCTCTTCACTGGAGGCAGTCTGGATCTGAAGCAAAAGGAGCAAATATTTTGAGAACCTGACTCTCCAGTTGTTTTATTTATAGACTCTTTTAGTTACACTCGTCTGTAGCTTTTTAGCTCAGGAGTCAGATCTGTCCTCTATTTTTTAAAAAATTTTATTAGTATTTTAAGGCAAGCTTGTCTAGCCCATGGGCCGCATGTGGCCCAAAATAAATTTGTAAATTTTCTTAAAACATTTTGAGATTTTTTTGTGGACTTTTTTTTTTTTTTTTAAGCTCATTAGCTGTCATTAGTGTATTTTATGTGTGACTCAAGACGATCATACGTCTTCCAATGTGGCCCAGAGAAGCCAAAAGATTGGACTCCCCTGTTTTAAGGCAAATGATTAGTACATCCTCAAGAGTCATAGTCACTGGGAGTTCCCTGGTGGTGTAGCAGCTTAAGGCTTCGGTGCTGTCAGCACTGCAGCCTGGGTTCAATTCCCAGCCAGGGAGCTACCCACATACCAAAAAGCAAAAAGCAAAAAAAAAAAAGAGTCATAGTCAGCCTCTGAAGCCAGAGTATTGGGTATTCAGAAGCCATCACACCCAACAATAAGTGACTGAGTATCTGAATTTCTGCAGGCTCCCTTTGCAGCCCTGTGCTCCAGTTATGCCAACCCTCAGTGCAGCATTTGTGGATGAGAATTTGCCTGATGGGACTCATCTTCAGCCAGGAACCAAGTTTATCAAACACTGGAGGATGAAAAATACAGGAAATGTAAAGTGGAGTACAGACACAAAGGTATTTTTCCCACAGAAATGTAAAGATGAAGTGCTTGGAAATGATAAGAGGGTTTAGCTGACAAGCTCTCTTTCTCATGTCACTATTATTTTCAGCTCAAGTTCATGTGGGGGAACCTAACTTTGGCTTCTGCAGAAAAGAAGGATGTTTTGGTTCCCTGCCTAAAGGCCGGTCATGTGGGAATTGTGTCTGTGGAGTTCATTGCCCCAGCCTTTGAAGGGACGTACACTTCCCATTGGCGTCTTTCTCATAAAGGCCAGCAGTTTGGGCCTCGGGTCTGGTGCAGTATCATAGTGGATCCTTTCCCTTCCACGGAGAGCTCTGATAACATAGAAAAGGTCATCAGCTCAAGCAGAACTGGTGATCTCACCGGCCAGCAAGAGGTGAGCATTAGAAGGGATGACCAGAACTAAAAGAGCCCACTCACAGCTGGTGGTTCTCTCAGAAATCTGGAAAGGCTAGCTTCTCCCCTTCCCCCCAAAATATGGCTGTTTATATTGGACCTGGTCCTCAGGGGCTTTATTTGAGTGTCCTTAGGATCTGGTAAGGGCATCCCTCGATGCTTTTGTATCTGTTATGATGTATGGCCAGCCTCTTTGCTGCACTAGGAAAAAAGCAGGGCTGCTTGGCTGGCCTGTGGAACTACAGGCTTTGCTTAACATCTGTCCTGAGTATCCCTTGTGTATATGTTCCTGAAGTACATACTAATAAAGTCTTACCCTGGTGGTTTTATTAAGTGCACTGTTGTTTTGTTTGGTTTTGTTTTGGTTTTGTTTTGTTTTGTTTAGACAACTTACCTGTACTAGTTGTGCACTTTTTTTTAAGAGTGTTTTCTGTTTAAATTCAGTTACCCACTGTTAATGTCCTGGTTTTGACTATCATTACTATCGTTAATCTAAGTTGTCATTATGGGAAGCTAAGTTGGAAGGGTAAGTGAACTCTCTGTACTATTTTCTAAACTTTTCTGTAAGTCTAAAATTATATCAAAACAAAAAGTTATAAAGCATGTAGAGGTGCAGCAGGTTTTTGTTTTTAGGGAGGCAACTGTCAACGTGTCGTTTTAAGTTCTGTTAAGGGCCTAATATTTGTCCCAATGGTTTGTTTCTGAAGGAAGCTTTTCTTCTGGCTAAAGAAGAAATTCAGCTTGGTGAAGCAGCTGAGCAGACAGAAGAAACAGGAACCTGCATTCCACAGAAGACCAAAAATGTTGCCAGCGAGAGGGAGCTCTACATTCCATCTGTGGACCTTCTGACTGCCCAGGTAGAAGATTGATCACTTTGTGGGACAAGGGACAGAAAGCACTGGGGAAAGAGTTCTTACCTTGTTGAAAAGAAGGTAGTATATCCATAGTTCAGTGGTTCTCAACCTTCCTAATGCCGAGACCCTTTAAAACAGTTCCTCATGTTGTGGTGACCCCCATAAAATTATTTAATTGCTACTTCATAACTGTAATGTTGCTACTGTTAGGAATCATAATGTAAATATCTGATATGTGTTTTCTGATGGTCTTAGGCGACCCCTGTGAAAGGGTTGTGCGACCCACAGGTTGAGAACCGCTGCCATAGTTGGTGCCCAGAAAATTAGAGATATTGCCCACTTTGATTCAGTCAGATGCACTGAATGGCAAAGAGATGCATGGAAGCAATTTACTCAACCAAGTGTTTCCTCTTTGAATTGAGAACTCAATCTGGTGTTTCGCCACAACTTCCCTTTAGTTGCCTCTTCATTTCTACATACTGGCTCACCTTCACCCCTACTGCATTTTCTCTCTTTCCTGTCATTTGGTTATTTGAATTTCTAGTTCCCATTTAATTCTACTTGTTTGCACTTGACTGAGGCGAGGCATGAATTTGAACAGAGTTGAATCTAGGATGGTGTGGAGCCCAATGGCCTACAAGTCTCATCAAGACAAAATATGGCTCCAGAGCAGACTGCAGGTAGCCTAACATTGCCCGTTTGTTTGTTTTTTTCCAGGATCTGCTGTCCTTTGAGCTGTTGGATATAAATATAGTTCAAGAGTTGGAGAGAGTGCCCCACAACACCCCTGTGGGTAAGAATGTCACTCAGGGGAGGGGGTGGGAGAGGAGGGGGGGAAGCTAAATATAAGGTGATGGAAAGAGAAGTCACATTAGGTGGTGAACTTATTATACATCAAGTTGACAATGCACTGTAGAATTATATGCCTGAAACCTATGTAATCCTTGCTAACAGATGTCACCCCAATAAGTCTAACAATAAAAATGAATTAAAAAAAAAATAAAAAA